>JAQJVL010000077.1:1598356-1844171 GCA_035578905.1 Stictocephala bisonia | reverse complement strand
ATCATTTACAATTATCATTTAAATAACATTGCATTTCTAAATGTTATCTTGCAGTGGTAAACTAGACAAGTATTGTCCATAAATTTATGTAAAAAAAGTGTCTATCATTTATTGCCATAACCAGATATTAGTCAAGTTTGGGGGAGAGTTAAGGATATGTATGTGGCCGAATACTGGCAAAGAGAGTAGATGACCATATAGGAAACATTGGACATGTTAAGTAGACATAAAATATTTAATTTTTTCCCAAACAAATTGTTGTGAATGTTATTGAGCGTTTGTATATTCTTTTCTCTTAGTGTTGTGGATTATGTTGTTCACAAGAACAGTATTTGTTAGATAAATTTTACTATTTGTTTGTTTAACACTGTATTATTGTAATTAAAATGAATGTTCGTAGTGCTGCAGAAAACCACTATTGTTATTGTAATATTACTTTGATGACTGCAAAGTAAGAACTTAATATATGTAAAGTAAGTTTAGATAGTCATCATATCTTGTTAGATGACTTGTAAAATTCTTAGTTAGTTAGTTTTGTGTTGATCTTATTAAAGATGGATTAAAAATATATTCTATTCTATATTTACAAAAAATTTGAGAGTGTAAAATTAAAGTACCACTTTCCAAATGAGTGTCGATTTATGCATTGATCATTGGGCACTTGTGTATATTATGTCATTTTGGCCTTGGACAGGTTATCAACAATAATTTATGTACCTCAAGCAATCTGTTTACACGTAAAAAATATTATGAAGTGTTTCAGATTAAAAATTCCATTTTCAGATCCTCGGAAATTAGCTGTTAGGCTTCATCTACATTAGTTTTATCAAAATTATGCATGACATAAACACGTTAGTTCACAGTAGTCACGAAACACATATTATGAATAGTTTTTAAAGAATGGATAACATGCTTGCATGCACTGATATTAGTTTTGTGGGCGAGTGATGGACTAAACCTCAGAGTAGAAAACCAACTTTTCTTATTCAGGAATATTTTTAAAGGGTTAATGTGAACCCATAATTTGTGGTATGAGTAAGACATATGTTTAATATATAAACTCGTGTGTTGGTGAGTTCCGGTCTGTCGCTCAACCTCAAAACTAGTATCAGTGCAGTTTTGTAACTGCTGTGAACTGTCGTGTCTGTGTCATAGGCTATGAGGATTTGATAAAAAAAATGAAGATGAAGCCTAACAAATAATCTCCAAGGACCTGAAGATGAACTTTTAATCCTATATCCAGGCGTAGCACACATTACGTATGTTGTGATTTCAAAGCTTATATAGGCGTAGCACATGCCACATGTGCTACAACTTTAAGGTCATATAAAATTTTTTAAGACCAATGTGGCGCAATGTAACGATTCCACATAGAATTTCATTATCTATACATAACAGGAAGATTCATAATTGTATCTTCAATAGTAATCTTGTAATAAGCAAAATAGTCATGCAAAACTCAAGTGCAAGTACAAAAACTCCTGCCAACCAGGCACTGTGAAGTGGAAAATAGGTAAACTATGAAGACGATTACAGCATCTATTATTCAATGAAAACAGGTTAACTATGAATTGATGAACTCATACTCTTTCCAACAATATATCTGTCATCACTGTACTCTGTAGAGATATTCTCCCATGAATGCTTCTGTAAACCCTTGCTCTGGCATTTTTCAACTGGTGTAGCACAAGTTAAGTGTGTTAGAACAAACTAATATGTTGCAAATATTTATTTTTTTATGTAAATGGAAAAAATTGTGGCATGAAGAGGAAAATATACAGAAGTGATTGGTATGGGTTGTGAGTAATTTAGGTGCTGGGGTTGGTAGTAGTGGTGTATTTACGTCTGGCTGTTTACGCTATGCAGTCAGTCACCTGCTGGCCTATCGAGAGTGCTGTGACACATAATCTTTCAAATGGTTTTTGACCCTTATTTGTAAATAAAGCGCAAACATCCTAATAAACTGGATAAATTTATAACTTGGTTCACTTTTAATAAAAAATAAATTAAAAAAGGCATTTTTATAAGACCAAAATTTGATGAATTTTAGTACATAAAAAGCAACGTAAAACCAATACATTTATTTCATTCACATCTTATTTTACAAAACCAATAAAAACTATTTTTTTTCTTACTCGTAATAAGGAAATTATAAACTATGGGCAGAAAAAAAATTTTTAAAAATGTTTTTATAATTTTGCCTTTGATTTAAATGCACATTTTTTTTCCCAAATTTCTTTTCAAAACACGTACTAAGTTACATATTTATAAAAAACTCAATTTTATCTATTTTACCTTATTTATATCAAAAATTTTTTTTTTCAGAAAACCTACTTTTAGGAAAAAAATGGAACAATAAAAAACCCTTTATAACCCCCATTTTTTGGGGTTTTTTACGAAAAATTTTCTTAATTTTTTTGTTCTTTTAAATTTTTTTATATTTTTTATCATTACTTTATAAATTATTTTACAAGATTATGGTATAAAAAAAATTTTTTGCTTTAAAATTTTATTTTTAAAATCTCTAAGTAAAATGATTTTTTATTACTTTATAATTTTTTGAAGCCATTTATATTATTAATAACATTACCACTAAATTTTTTCAGGTTTTTTTTTAAAAAAACAGTTTCCTATAGAGAAATATTTTCATTTATGGATTTGTATTCGTTTTTTCCTAATTTGTAACAAATTTCAAACATTTTAGCTATTTTGGGAAATTTATAAAATGTTTACCTACCTGCATAATTTTTAAAAAATAAAAAATCACATGCAACGTTAGTCTTTTTTTCATTTTTTCTCAAGATTTAATTGTTTACAATCCACCCCCCCCATTTCTAATCACATCATCTAAAGTACAGTATCTTTGGGAAAAAAAAAAAAAAGGGGTGGGGTTTTGTAAAAGGGGGTTTTGTAAACTTTACTATTTTTTAAATTAAAAAGGGGAGTTTGCAAGGTGGCCGAATCAGAGTGCCTGGAAGGCTGAATCATGGATCTAGGGTTAATCGGAACACTATTACATGTAACAGAGAAACCCCAACCGGGCAACTAAAACCCCTTTTTGGCAGCCCTTTTTTCCCTAGTTTTGCAACGATATTTAAAAAAAAAAAATAAAAAAAAAATACTTCTGAACTTAGATTTAGTATATTTTATATTTTTTTTACTTGTAAGATTCGTGTTTTAATTAAAATAATAAATAAGTAAAAACCCTTTGTTTACCTTTCCTTTCATAAAATAAAAAAAAAAAAAAGGGTTTCCCAAAACCTTTTTGGGGGGCACATTTGGGAAAAGAAACCATTAGCAAATTTCCAATTTTTCAAATAACAAGTTTTTCTAATTTTTTAAAATTTTCAGAAAATATATATTTTAGGGTTTATTATGGGAATTTGAAAATTTATAATAAAAAAACAAGATAATGCATTTTTACAAAAAATTTGATTTTACTGTGGTAACTGTTATAATTGTGTTTTCAAAAATTTTATCACTTGTTTATAATTCTTTTTGTAACATTTCTCTAAATATCACGGAACCATTGATTAAAAACCTCCCATTAATAAACCACTAAAGGTTTTTTTGGCAGTAATTTTGTCATTTTGTGTGGCCCGCAACCACACGGGTTTAAAAACGCTTTACATTTACATGGTCTACACAGCCTCCACATTGGACCATAAAAACAGCTGAATTTTAGATAAAAATTTTAAAACATTGGATGGAAATCGTTTGTTTATAAAATCAATGCTAGAACTTCAAAACACCCTTATTATTGTTTTGGAATATATATAAAGTTCAATTATTAACACTTTTTACAAATAACAAAATTCCCAAAAACCCCACAAAGCCTATGTCAAATTTAAATTCTCTAAAAAAGTACTAAGAACAAAGTAACATTTTTATTTACAGAAATTTATGCTTCAAAAAATTTCAAAAACATTATTTCACAAGCTTCAAGTTTTTTTCACAACAATTACTAACACTAACATTAAATTTAAAAACTGTTTTGATTTTTTTATAAAGTAATTTATGTTTAGAACCTTGACGCTATTCATTGTATCATATGTACATAAAAATTAAAAAAGAGTTTTTGAATTAAATTTCAAATAAAACATTGCATAAAGTATTTCAAACCAAAAATGAAAATTTAAACATAGCCAACTAAAAAATGGGAAATAAAATATAAAACAATGGATTCTTCTTATCTCCACATTTCATGGGATAGTTTATCGATACCAATAAAAATCGATTAAAAAAAAACCGTTTTTCAGGGGTACGATTATTTGACGAAAAATGCCAAAACGATAAAAAAACAATTTTCACAGTGATTTTGAACGTCCAAAATCGGACGTCACCGAACATTAAAGGTGATTGCCCGTCCCTTATCGGAGGGTCACCAGTATTTGGGTTAATGTACCTAAGTTTTGTATACATTATTATAATATAATATATATTGTAACACGTATAACACCATGATAAAATTAATAAAATAAAAAAAGCTATAGATAAAAAAAGAAATTTGAAAAAGTCTATTTGATATCACTTTAAAACGTGTTTTTTTTAAATGCAACCCTAAAACGGGTTTTACTCTGGGGTGCTTATTTTTTTTAACCAAAGTGTTGCCCCCCTTTAAAGATCCCAAAAATAAAAAATAAAAAACCCAAAATTCCTATTTTATTTTTCCAATTAGCAATTATTTTTTATATTCTGAAAAAGAATTTTGGTGAAATCAATTACTTTTTATTTGATATGAATATTTGGGATAAAGCTGAAAAAAAAGGCAAGGAATTTTAGTAAATCACACTTAACATACAAAATTAATCATAAAAAAATTACTCTGCCTTTAACGGGGCTTTGAAAAAATTTAATTTTAGTACATATGTTTTGACATTTATTATACTGTACAATGTTTATTCACGAGTGTGCATTGCGTCAAAATGATTTCCCGAAAAGGGTAGTTTTCCCAGAAAGGCCGCTTGCCAGCTACTTCACGATATAGCAAGGAAAGGGTTGGCACTCAAGCTCAGGGTGTCCCCAAGCTTTAACCCTTAAAATGGCAGTCTTCTTTTTTTTAAACACGCTTTTTCTCTTTTTTCAAAAAAAGTTCTCTAACTATAAAATAGATAGGTTCTTTGAAAGAGTATAAGTTTACTTTCGATCACTCACTTTTTTTTTGATCCCTTTTTTTTTAATACGGATCCGTTTTTTTTACAAGTTTTTCAATTATTTTTTATTATTTTAAACAAACATATACATTTTTTCAACTTACACATTTTTTAAATAGTATTCTTTCTAATTTCTTGAAAAAATTATTTTTAAATTTATTTTATTTGAATATTTTTATAGGTTTAAAAATGTTTTCAAAAGCGCTTGCAACACAGGAAAAAAAGGGGCCCACAACACAGAAATTTAAAACCCCCCCTTAAAGGGTATTACAAATGCGGATCAGGACCCCTCCCCTGACGTACTAAAGTTGAGGAATTTTCAAAACATCCTACCCCCTAAAATGTATACTTGAATTAAAGCCTCTTCTGAAACCCAACGAAAACACAAATTTAATTTTTTTTTACTCAAAAACAAATGGGGGCCCTTTTTTTACACCTAAAATGGATCTCGAGTTTTTAGGGCAAAATTGCAAAATATTAGCTTTTTTAACCTAGCCGAAAAGAAATTTAATAACATTTTCAAAACTTTACGGGTTGCATTCGTAAAAAAATGTGCATTTTATGTCTAATTTTCAGCCTAAAATATAAAATATTTGATGTCGGGCCAAAAAACTAAAATTTTGAATCTGATTTATCCACTTAATGGAAAAAAATTTAAAAAGTTTTTTTCCCCTCCTAAACCAAATATAAATCAATTTAAAAAAGGGGCAAAAATATGGAAACATTGCCCAAAAAAAAAAAAAAATTTTTAAAAAAAAAAAATTGGGTAAACCAAAATAAAAGGGCTAAGTGGGATATGATACAATTTTTCATATACGAGGAACTTAATTTAAAGGTTTCCCATATATTTCGGATTGACAAAGGTTTGGGGGCCTGCCCCCCAAAAATCAAAAGCACGCCCCAAAACCCAAAAATCAAAATTTAAACAAACACACCCAAGGGAATATCGGGTTTAATTTTTTTTAAACTCTTACTGCAAAATCCATCAATTTTAAAAAAGTTTTTTTTTATGAGCCCCACCCCCCAAAAACCCAAAATACATTGTGGTACAGGCCATATCCCAGTAGACTGTAACCAATTTTCCCAGAGGGGATTTGGAAAGGGCTGAGGCCAATTCCATAAAGGAGCTAAAGGAAGAGTTCCCAGAAAGGCCATAGCCCACTTCCCTCACAGCGCAGCGATGACAGTTTAGTTACGAAGCATGCATGGGTTTCCCCTAGGTTTTAATACTATAAAGCTCGTTAGTGACTCACGACCTAAATGGGGGGCACTTCCCGGTGTCATACCACCATCATGTGATACTTAATTGAAGCTGTCGGTCAAAACCTTTTTTCCCTCATATAAAAAAGGGGCGGCCTTTTTAACCCAAAATGATCAAAGAATTTTTTTTGGAAACAAATGCGCACTTTAAAACGAATTTCAGCTTAAAACTCACAAATTGGGGTTTTGGGGGGCCCAAAAAAACTAAAAATTCATGTTTTATATCAAATTTTTTAAAACTGACTTTCCACCAAGTGGGAAAACAAATTAAAGGAATTTTTCTCCTAATCCAAAAAATAATACCCTTAATTTGGGAAAAAGTTAATAATATGGGTTTAACAAAAAATAAATAAAAAGAAAAAAAACAAGAAAGGGCAGTACTGAAAAAAAACAGCCAAGTGGATATCAAATTATGGTTACATATTCCTAAATCTAAATATGCCACATTTTTTTAAAAGAGATAACATTTATAACCCCCCACTGAAAATAAAAACATACCCCAAAAAAAAAAAAGAAAATTTTAAACAACACACCAAAATGGGTATCAGTTAAAGGGTATTTTTTTTCTGTTTCTTAATATTCCAACAGATTTTTACTAAAGACTTTTTTTATGGGCCCATTGCCCCAAAAAGCAAAATTCATTGTGAACACCCCGGGATCCCAGCAAGGCCGCAAGCCAGATCCAAAAATGGGCTGTACGAGTGTCTTGCGGGGCCGTAGGCCAAGACCACATGAGGCGTATCCAGAGTTACACAAAGGGGGCTAAAGGGCAGATTTCCCGGGGAGGCGCAGGTTGACTTCCCCACAAGCTTGAGAGCCGAGCTTGCCTAATTTTACAACATAAAAATAAAAATGATACAATCAGATTTTAAAATTAAAAAAAAAAATAGTTTAAAAAATATTCAAACCTAACAGTTACGCTATAGTAGTAAAGGCTTCTTAAATTTAAAGGAAACTAAAGGGCCCCTTTAAAAGGGGCGGGAAAAGCACGTAAGGTTCTTTTATTGATTTATAGTAATAAAAAAACATCAAAAACAAAAAAATATTTGATTAAACCCCAAATTATAAAAATTTTAATGATTTAACCTATTGATTTTAAAAGGTTTAATTTTATATTGTTGCAACGGGTGAGCATATCAAATAAAACAATCATGCTATCCATTATGTTTAAAAATTTTCAAATTTAACTGGATTGTTAAAGTTTTTCTCCCCCTACCGAACAGGGGTTTTCGTATCATACAGAATATTAAACCATTTTTGTTTATGGGTGTTTTACTGCGCACTGACAACCCTTTTACGGTTTTGGCGATCACTCTTCACGGGAAAAACCCAGTCGGGGCAGGTGGGCCCAACTCAGGACTCCGATCACGATTTTTAGGAACGGATGAAGCTAAAAATTTTGTATATAATTTTTTTTTAGGTTTAAATAAATTTAACTTTTTTAATCTGAAGCCAAATATTAACTCAACGAAACCTTAAAAAAGGACACACCTTTACACACAAGTGTTGGTAAACTTTTTAGTGTCGGGACCTTTGCAGCCAATAAATCACCAAAATTTTTATTTGTTATACAAGCTTGAGTTTTTAAAATTTTCTTTTTATTATTTTTTTTTCCTTTTAAAAAAAAAACACCCACCAAAAAAAATTTTTTAAAACCCAAAATTAAATAAAATATTTTTTTAAAAGAAACAAAAAAAAATTCAAAATAAACAAAAAAAAAAAGAAACCCGGGGAAACAAATTTTAAATTTTTTTTTTTTTAATCGGTTTTTTTTAAAAATATCTGCCAAAAATCCCAGCATTTTTATTGTAGTATCTGCCAAAAATCCCGGGTCTATTTTGCCAATTTTGCAGTATTTTACTAAAAAATTAATTTTTCGCTTGTTTTTTAATAAAGTCTCATGATTCTTTCACCACTTTATTCCAAATAAAGTGTACTACAAAACTACATAAATATAAAATAAGTATTCTAATAACAAATTTTTTGTAAAAAAAAGTACTTACAGAAAAAAAAATTTTGCTGAAAACTTTTCCCTTTTTGTCCATGAAGGAAGTAGTAAAAAATTAGATATGACAAATATGATTGTATCACCTTGAAGCCCATTGTTTATTTAACAACTTCATAAAATTTCATCACGTTATCACAAAAAATAAAATAGACAATAATAGTTGTCAAGCTGTCAGCTGACCGTCATAGAGATCGACGCGAATTGCAACGCTCAGTTGATTATAGGTTATAAAATAATTCAACGTGCTATATAAAGTTCAGAAATAATTTATACATAAACTATGATTCTTTACGGTCAGCTTAGTATAAAACATGTGTAATTTTATCATAATTTAAAATTATAACAAAATTTTTTTTGCGAAGGTTCATATATACGGACGTCAGGATTTCTTGCAGATACCCTTCAGGTCCGTATATACGAACGCCGGGATTTCTTGCAGATACTTTTCAGGTTCGTATATACGAACCTCGGGATCATAAGGGTTAAACCAGTTAAAATTTACTGTACGAATTTTCCCAGTATAAATGTGCTAAGCTTAAATCTCCCCCACACCCAGCAATAACGAGTTTCCTAAGGTAATTAAATCTAAGCGGGTTTGTGAATTTGCTTACTCTGAATACAACATCAATAGTCAACGACTGTTATCGCTAACTTTCCAAATTCAGCAGTGTCAGTATTAAACACTGCTAAACCCAACCAGTTTTAGCTGGTTAGTGTTCATGGATCCATTTGTAAGTGAGGATTTAAAAATTGAAAGAACAGCTACAAGACATTTGTAAATTTAACAAAATCTCGAAAACAAAAATTGAACCCTTTTTCAGAATTCTTCAAGCTAAAATTAAATGTATTATGCTTTTTTAACCATCAAAATGTTGAACATCTGAGCAGGCGCAAACAATCATTGTTATAGTAGACTAAACACCTTAAAAACTTCGACAGTATTTTTGGTCTCTATGGAATCTAAATCAGTTGCTGATTACAGTGATATGCACAAGTTATTGATCATTTTACATGACCTAATGATTTTGAATAGAAGTTTGTGATTTTCAGATAGCTAATTGTTTCTAAATATACAACCGTACAAATTTATTTATTATGTAATTATGTGTTTTATACTGTTTATATAATTATCAGTGTGTATTAGGGAGTGTATTTAGTGATATAATAATATTAAGTGTAATATCAGTGTATTATATAGGGCAAAATAGCTCATAAAATATTTATATGAGCTATTTTTATATATTATATTATATTTATATTTTATTGATGTCCAGCTTCAATGTTTAAGGAGGATCTTTTCATGCAATCAGTGGACGATTCACCACCATTTCCCGGCAGAGAAGCAACAGTGTCTGGAACGACGCACCCCACAATCAGACTACAACCACAGTCGAGTTTTTTGGAGTCTCCCACTGTGGCAATGATGGTGAAGTGAGTGTTTCTGGTGTTGTGACCTCTGGGGCTACCGGAGTAATTGCTCCTACCCTTCATAAATCATCAAGTGATAAAACTTTTCATTGCAATCCAAAGGGTAACCCAACACTTTAAAATAGATTATTTTAATGCTTTTTTAGAATCAGAGAAAATTAAACCAAAGAAAAGATTTTGTGTATCACTGAACACTGGTTTAATGAATCAAATATCTCGCTTCTAAATAAAATTTCTCAATATAAGGTTGTTTCATACTTTCTAAGAAGTAAACTTATCAGGAGTGGAGCCTGTATTCTGGTGGGGGTTGGGTGACAGCAGAATCTGTGATTATCTTTAATAACCTCTCTAAGGAAGGCATTATTGAGTGTGCTGCTGTATGTATTAAGGGTGCTCAACCTATTGTAGTGATATGTATTTATAGACCACCTAAGCGTGATAACACTAGCCTTGATTATTTTTTCTCAATTTTAGACAAATACTTACTAATGCTTTTATGAAATTTACCAATGGAAAAATGTTTTTAACCAGAGACTTCAATATTGACATTTTGACTGATGATAAATCACAATTTTTTAAGTTCATACAATTTACAAACTAACTTTCACACTCCCACCTGCATCACTCCAACCTCAAAAACTTGCCTGGATAATATTATTACAAATTTCCATCCTCTGTCATGCAGTAACATTGAAACTGGACTTTCAGACCATGCTGTAAACCATGTAACATTTTACTCCAAAGGTCAATGTTGTCCCAGTCACAAGGCGCTGCTTCTCAGAGGAAAATATTGGGAATTTTCTCTCTGAGCTAGAGGAGGAAAACTGGGATAATATATTTAGCAATACTGCAGATATTAATGAAAACTATAAAATCTTCGTTAATATTATTAGACAAGCAATATTTTCAAATTTTCCTTTCAAAAGTTCAAGGACCATCCATTCTCAAAATGGACCCAAGAACATGATTACAAATGGAATCCGTGTTTCCAGTAAAAAAAAAATGAGAACTGCATGAAAGAAGGAAATGGAATAAAGATCAAGATTTTTTTATTATTTGTTAAAAAATATAAGTCCATTTTCAAAAAATGTGTTAAAGCAGCCAAACTCAAATGCAACAATATTTTACAATCTAAAAACAAAGTAAAGGCAGTTTGGGAGGTTGTTGCAAAGGAGAGTGGTAGGATGAACACTAAAACTGGAGTTGACAAAATAGTTGAGAATGATGTTGTGATAGCTAATTTGCTTAATGAATACTTTTGTGGAGTTGTTGGTAGACTAGAACTAAAGCGAACTCTTTTAGATGCTATAGGTCTAATCCCAAATAAGGATGAGAAAAAACAAAAATATTTAGATTGACAACAGAAAAGGAAGTCTCTTTGATAGTACGATCTCTGCAATCAAAAAAGTCAGCCGTATGGGATGAGGTGTCATCATTTCTCTTTAAAAAAATGCTCCCATACTGACTAAACAATTGAAATTTCTCATTAACAATTCACTCCAGCAAGGAATTTTTCCAAATCTTTTAAAATTTTCTATTATTAAAGCAATATCAAAAAGAATAACTTACACACTTTAGATAGTTTAAGACCTATCTCTCTTTTGTCAGTTTTTTCAAAGGTTTATGAAAGAATTATATTTACAAGACTATAACTTTTTCGGGAATAACAACCTATTGTCTCCTTTCCAATTTGGCTTCCGCAAAGATAGAAGTACAGCACATGCTATTTATGATTTTGTGGATCAGGTGGTGAGTACCACGGATGGTTCACAGTTTGCAGTTTTTGCTTTCTGTGACATATTCAAGGCATTTGACTCAGTTGATTTAGACATCCTACTTGAGAAACTTAGATGCTATGGAGTGCTCTGAAATGGGTTCAATCCTTCCTGATGGGCAGAGAACAATAAGTTGTTTTAAATGCTCAGGTCCAGAGTATCCTCGGGACGCCCTCAGAGCTCAATACTGGGACTTCTTCTTTTTCTGGTATATTATAATGACCTTCCTCAAATAGGCCTAACATCTAATGTACAGGTATTGATGTATGCTGACGATAACTCTATTGCTGCCTTAAACACAAACTGTCAAAGGCTTTGGTTGGAGCTTTGGATAGGATGAATGAATGGTGCATTGTAAATGGCTTAACCCTTTCGCTTCCGACGTCCGTTATGTGGTATTTGCGAAGACTTCCAAGGTCCTTTTTGGTGAAAATGCATTGTTTTAAGAAATATGTTATATATTTTTTATTTATGAATGGAATTGAATGATTTTTGTTTTGTTTTTTTTGTCATTAAATTCTCTATAAATATAATTGATAAAGTAATATATTAGTTAAAAAATGTTTATTTATATGTATATACATGTATAAATAATTTTTAATTTTTTTTATTTTTGTAGTTTGAACTAACCTACAGTGCACAAAAAAAATCTTAGAACATTTTCAAGATATACATTTTAAAGATAATCTTGTTGCTAACATGCTTACAAATTTGTATGGTCTTACCTTTAAAAATGTCTGTTGTAGAATTTTTTTTGAACATATTGTTTGGAATTTTCGCCCAATTTCTACGCTAATGGGCGATCGTTCTCGTTTTCGTCTACCGTTACTCATATTTACACTTCGATATAAACACTAAACAAACTATAAAGAAGCAAATACTAATTATGAAATAAATAAAACACTCTAAAAACAACTAAAAGTAATACGCAACACAGCTAACATCAAACGGACACATATGCTAAAGGTTAGCAGTAAACAACTGATTCAGAACAACAACTCAAGTTGTAAGTCACACACGTTCAAATTCAAAGATGCGTAAAATTAAAGTTATTATTCCAAAGACGATAAAACCTAATTTCTAGTGTAACCTGTATGTTTATGCATACGTTGCTATAGTTTCATGATAATCGGACGAATTTAAGTAACTGAAAAAAAATTTTCCGCGGACGTCCGATATATCGGACGTTGGAAGTTTTCGAAAAAACCATGACGTCCGATATAACGGACGTCGGAAGCGAAAGGGTTAACACTAAATCCCACAAAAATGTAGTGGGGTTTAAACATTTTATTAACACCAAAACTCTGCAATCAAACTCATCTTACCTGCCATCCCAATTTATTTTAGTTGTATCAACCAATTCCTGGACATAGAAATTGACTTGACTCTTTCATGGCGCCAGCATGTCAACACACTTCTCCCAAGACTTATTAAAGCTTTCTATGCTCTTTTATCTCTGTCTCAATATGTTAATTTTAAAGTCCAAAGACAAGTTTATTTTGCTTACTTTCAGTCCCTTTTATCCTATGGTCTCATTTTTTGGAGTAACTCCACTGAGTCGCTCAGTTTTCAGAATGCAAGAAAGAGTAATCAGATTTCTTTTAGGTATGTGAGCTAGGGAACCCTGTAGGAAGCTTTATATTATTCCACTTCAATCTTTTTTCATTTTTCAGTACCTTTTATTTGTTACATCTAACTCTCAAACATTTTTTTACAATAACCATCATCAATACTCAACAATAATCTTTTCAGTATTGCAATAACCAATTCATAGAACATTTTTAGATAAATCTCCATCCTACACCTGCATGAAAATTTACAAGAAATGCCCAAGCTACATTAAAAATGAACCCTCTCTTAAAAGATTCAAAGCACTGGTTATAGAATTTTTAATGCAAAACTGTTTCTATAGTTTTTTTAGAATATTTAAGTAATGAATAGAAAAGAACAGTCTTGTAACTTTGACAACTTGACTTACCTATTTTTTTTTTTATTATTTATCTCTTTAATACTACTTTATGCATTGAATGTGTATATAATTTCTATTTTGCTTTGTATACATTAATTTCCTTAAGATAAGCGAAGGTTATTTAATTTCTTGTTTTAAACCACAAAATGTATGTTGACAAGTCTTCATCCCAGGCATGTAAGGGCATCACGGATGATGTAATAAATAAATAAATATATATATATATATATTTATTTATTAAAATAAGTGTATTAAGATCCGATTGGTTATTAATTTGTATATAACTGTTTTTATTGCTATTAAATATTTAATATTTTAAATAACCTTATTAATTATTTATTTATTTGATAGAGCATATGTTTAGCTAAATTTTAGCACATAAATTACAGTAGCCACAGAATATCGTAAGCAGTCAAAACCGTTACTTTTCAAATGCAGGGGGGAAGGGTACGGCATACGCATGCGTGGCTTTGTACTAGCCTGACATACAGACATTGACTACCGCTCTTAATCAGCTGATTGGAGTGTCGCTGCCTTCTTTTTTTATTGAAAACGTTTTGTAATTGCAAATATTAGTGCATATTTTGTTTATAATAATTATTAATTGTTTTTGGTATTTAGTAACTTAGCCACACATGTTATAATTTAAATATTAATGTAAACCAGCTGTATATCTGTAAAGAGATTCTATTGCATATTGTTCACAAAGTTATTCACTAGTATGTGTTTCTTACTATAAAATTAAATTACGGACTGCATACAATCAAAACTTGTACAGTACTTGTTTACTAACATAACCTACATTCTATAAATTCACTAGTGTTTTATTATTCGGTATTCCATATGATTTTATTTTTCTCATTATGGTTTACACAAAGATAACAATGGCCTATAATCATAATATGATTACTCATTATGATACCAAATAATCTAAATATACAAAAAAACAAATCCCGACTCACTCACTGACTGATTCAACATCGCCCAGCAAAAACCATAAAAGATAGGGACATGAAATTTAGTACATATACTTATTTTATGCTCTAGAGGTAGACTAAGATATGATTTTCGAAATTCCATTCCTAAGGGGTACAAACAGGTTCTCAAAATTTCCTTTTTCCATAAGAAAAACATGGGATAGATTTTAGTATATTAATAAGAACGGTTTTGTAAATAAATAAACATTTTTATTTTGTATGTTTGACATTAAAGTATTGATGCATTAAATGTTTAATCTTCAGCTTTTAAACAAAAACAAATGAAATTAACACGTTTGAAATAGGCTATGTAATACCATTGAGTATATTTATACTAATAAATAGGTAGCAGCACAATTAATTTAGGTCAAATACTGTAAATACATTTAATATTGTGATTTTACATTATACAGTTAATATACTATTATTTTTAGTCAAAAATCATATGTCGAGGCTGAAGGCTGAGGTGCATCGAGTGCAGCAAGAGTCGGGGGTGGCACGCGAAGCATGTATGGGTGTCCTCTAGTATGATTATAAATAAATACGAGTACCAGTGAGTAATCATATGAGGAGTTGTGCTATGAAAAGGTAACTTGTGGCCATGGTGAGTTTATGTTTACAGCAATGTTAGTAGCACGCTAAACGCTGTTTATTGGTGGAGATCCCCCTCCCCCCGACACAGACAGTGACGTAAACCACAGTTTAAGATATCCCGTGGCTAATGTAACTATCTATTGTTTATACTAAATTCTGTATAAAATGTTAAATATTATTGTTTTTATGGTAACAAATGTACCGCTGATGTATTTTTTTGTAGTTATAAAATTGTAGGAAATTTATTTTTTGCCAACGTGATTTATAATGTATGTATTTCCTGAAACTAGATGAAATTTAAAATATGTTGGCTATGTCAGATTTGTTATTATATCATCCTAATATTCTTCCCAAGGGGTGACCTTCCCGTTTTTATGCTTTATGACAGAAAAGTTATATGTATTATATAAAATTAAAAAAAGAAAAACATTTTTGTTATGATTCATAACTTATATGATACACTACGGTACTTATTTATGAATACATTGGTAGCTAATATAAGTAGCTTTGTAGTAAATAAATGTTTATTATGATTTTTTTTGAATGAATAAATGTATGCATATTAGAAAAAATGACCTGCCATTCTGGGAAAAAATAATAGCCAGTTCGAGGTTCAATACTTTCAGATAGTGATTTTTACATATATTACTTAGTAATAATGAAATTTATTTCAAAATTAACCTATAGGGGGTATTAAACGTGTACATAGATTGGAACATTGTTATTTGTATTTAAACAATTTAAAATGTATATATATATATATATATATATATATATATATATATATATAATAGCCGTAAACTCATGATTTTTGGTGTTGTTGAGTTCAGTTTTTATATTGTATAATTTTCAGTTCACACGAATTTCTTGTTTCATGCTTATGTATATTTTTGTTTTGAGGAAATTTATGTAAGTAAATTTTTGTAAATATGTATACTCGAACTATAATGTAATAAACGTGTAGTGTTTCACTTACTTTAAAATAAATATAACAATCTTAATATATTTTTGTCACTTCCTCGACCTAGGGTAGCAGTTTTACTCACAATTTTATGTTTAAAGTTAATGGTTGTTTATAAGTAATTAGGAAAAAGGCAAACTTTCTTATGTATGTCATGTAGCCAAACAAAATGGAATAAACAAGCGGAAAAATTGATACGAATGTTCAAAGTAACACATTTTAATTTCGCTATTTTTCAGACGAACTTCTATGTATATTAAAAATACTAGGGAACACCTCTGCACACTTCGCGTGCCAACCCCATCGCCACGCGCTACGCTTGTTGAGAAAAGCTCGGCCTGCGGCCTCGCCAAGACGCTCTGCTGCAAGCCTTCATACACTACACATAAGATGTAGAGGAGTGGGCTGATCGCTGATCCCTGGGAAACCCCTCCTAACATCTGGAAGGGTCGAGAAGGGGCGTCCTTTACTCTGACCTGAACTGTCCTACCATCGAGAAGTTGGATGTCCACTTGATGATGGAGGGGGCAGTTGGAGTTGGAGGAGTTCGGCTTTGATACCGTTATGCTAGACAGTGTGGAATTCTTTGTGGACATCCATGAGGGCTATGATAGTAGGCTTACTGTGATAGGAGTTTCGCTGAATGTAGGTCACTTCCTTGAAGATTTGGTCATACATATTGATGCCCGGACGGAAGCCAGCCCTGTGATTTTGGGAGCAGGTTAAGATCGTTGAGGTGATTATGGAGGCTGGCGACTAGAATCTTCTCAAAGATTTTCGAGAGGGATGCGGTGAGGCTCATGGGGCGATAGTTGTTTGGGTTTCTCAGGGTTTTCCGAGGTTTTGTTAGTAATATGATATAGGCTAGCTTCCAGGATTTGGGGTGGTAGCCTATGAGAAGGATGGAAGAGAAAACGATTGATAGAGCCCTAATCAGCGAAACCGGGGCCTTTTTAACCATAAAGCTGGAGATGGGATCAGGACCGGGGGAAGTGTTCTTTAGGGTCCAAAGCCTTGCGGCAACATCTAGGTAGGTGATGGGGGCGGTCAATGGATGGTCAGGGAGGCCTGCAGGAGGTACCTGGAAGGGAGTAAAGAGTTCGAGGTTCTGGGCTATGCAAGCATTGGTACGGTTGACGTGGGCTGCGTCAAAGGTGGGTAATATGTACTGAGTGGATGGCAGATAAGAAAGCTCGGAATGCCTCAGCTCTTCCCTCGGGGTCTGCCATGACACCATTCGCTGTCAGTGGGACTGGAGGGTTGAAGGGGGTGTTATGGAACTTTACCAGACGCCAGAAGTATCGTGGGGGCGGAGAGGAAGTCCTGATCCGCCTTGTCACAAATCTTACGGAGCCTGACACACCCGCCCACACATACACGTTCGGTGGTATTGACCATCCGCCCACACATACACGTTCACTGGTATTGACCCACCCATCCTCCCATATACATACGGTGGTATTGACCCACCCGCCCACACATACACGATCGCTGGTATTGACCCACCCACCCACCTATATAAGTACGGTGGTATTGACACACCCGCCCACACATACGTTCGGTGGTATTGACCCACCCGCCCACACATACACGTTCACTGGTATTGACCCATCCGTCCTCTTATATACATACGGTGGTCATACATGGTCCAAGTTGACTGTTTATTTTATGATGCCCGCCTTCAACCGCTTTGTTTGTTTGGTGCCGAAAGTTATAGCAATTTCACATATGTCAATAAAAATTGGTTGTAGCATTAATAAAATAAATATACAATACTGTTGTCACATATATTATATACAAGTTTGAGGTTTGTTTATTAAGGGGGTTGGGGCCAGCCTATCCAGCCCTTGTTAGTTTCCTTTTCTTTAGGTACATTTTTCTATAAAAGAATTGGAAGTACACATATATATTTGGTGTCATTAGAAAGAGTTAGTTTTAAGTATTTTTTACTGACAAATTTAAAAATATCAAATAGGTAGTTTTATATATAAAGAAATGTAATTTGAACAAATATGTATGTTATATAAAATGTTATAAAAAACATTAGAGTAAAATGTAAGAAAGTTGCAATCGATAGATTTTTCTACATCGTTTATCAATATCCTTTTGCCACTTTTCAGCTTTTAGTATCCTTCGTAGCCTACATCTTGCTATTTCATTTCTTGCACACAGTTTAAGCTGGGATTGATCACAAACTTTTCCACTACACGACACTTAACTATGTTACCCATGTTAAAAGTTGCCATGGCTTCCTAGACTCCTAGATATAAGGTATTTCTCATTACAAACGTGGTTTTGGGTAATCGGTACCATATAACACAACCAATATCAGAGATTCGCTAGGATTCTGAGTCCCGCGATGGAGACATTTCCTGAGCAGTTGTTCATTTGATAAGTCTCTAAATATAGGTTTAGTTACGTTAATGACTAATTCAGGTAGTGAAGTGTGGGACCAAGGATCATAAGGTTTCCATTTAACAATTGATTTCTGGTACTTGCATCAGAGGTCTGCACCTTTAGGACAAGGATGGAGATTCATGAGAGGACAATAAGTGAAAATATGTTGTCCACACAGCTTCTTTCATTTTATTAAGATTGTCAGTATTCCTAATTATAGCTAGACTATGATAAGTTGTATTTCATCAATTATAACATTTGTTAGTCACCCTCCAGTACTATCACCATCCCCTAGATAATACATCATGTCTCTTGTCAAGTCAGAATGATTAAACATATCAACAACGCCAGCCACATCCATCCAACCACTAACACCATTGTAATTAGCTGCACATCTGTTCCGGTCATGTTTATTTTTTAACCTAACCTTATACTGTACCTATAAAAATTACTATATATTTGAACATCAAGAACTTTGCAGTTGAACATTAAGTTACACAGTAGTTTGTTGTAACTTTTAAAGGCTAGTGGCATTGGTGGGTTCATGACACCCCACCGAGTTTTTGTGGCTTGCTCACACCTTTATCTATGGACCTGAGTGCATATACTGTCCCTACCTTTATTTCTGCTCCACCACTAGCCAACGGAACAGTCAAAGCCACAGTCATCACACCTTATACATACTGTTGGGCCTAGGCCTAACCTTTCACGTTTGAGAATCGAAAGACGGCCACTACATTTTATGCAAACAGTGATACTATAAACAATAACTTAAGGCTAGATAAATTGATGATGTAATTGTAAGAATTAGTATCTAATATCCATAAAACTGCATGTGTAACTCACTCACTCACGTATACAAATTCTAACCCACTTCCAGATGACCTAGAAAGTTGAAATTTGGCACAGTTGTAACTTTTACCGAGCAACCAACGGGAAAGTTTTAAAAATTTTCATTTTTAGTTTTTAACCCCCAAAACAATCAAAATGGCGGATGGGAATTTTGAATTGTGTGCAGAGTTTTACCATTGATTATATACACCTAAAATAGATAAACCATCTAATAGGAATATTTGTGGCAGTAATTTTGTTAGTTTGTGTGGCCCGCAACCACAGCTGTTTTAAACTGCATTACATTTACATGGAGCTACACTAGCGCTCCACAATGGACCACAAAAACAGCTGATATTTTGAGACTCAAAATTTAACATTGGATGGGAAATCTATTTGTTTATATAATCAATGGTTTTACTTACATCTTCGTTGTGGGAACTGTTGGTTGAAGGGCAAATCTGACATCATATCCCAGATTTGTAATTAAATTGCCTACAATTTTGTAATGCAGTATTTTTTTTTTGTTTTTTTTATATTAACTACGCAAAAACCATCATTTTTCACTTTTCGTTCAAAACATTCTATTTTTATTAGATTTTATTACTATATTACGATAATTTAAGAACCTAAAACCATATACACTGTTTCAATTACTACTTTGTTACCAAAACTGTTTTTAAATTTGATTTTTTATTTTTCATAACTTAGAATAAACTCAAAATGGCTGATGTGAAACTGCTGATCTTGTTGCAGGGTTGAGGTTTTTGTTATACTAACGCTTTAATATTTAATTTAGATAGAATCAAACGAATTGTTCAAATTAACAATATAATTCTGTACAAAAAGTTACATACACATTTTTATAGTAGGCTATAAACTACAGTTTCTTCACAAAAAGTCGGTAAATTTGAATTTTGTTGAAAACATGTGATTTTTTGAAATAGTCCCTCCCATTTTAAATATGATAAAAAAAACCATAAACTTAAAACCCTAGATTATATTTACCTTCATTTTTATATTAGCAAAACTGATATAAAATTTTATTTGGCAATTTCATAACCTAGACAACATTCAAAATGACTGACGAGAAAGCGATTACCTGTTTGCACAGATGAGGTTTTTGTTTTACTGAAGCTGTAATATTTAGTTAGTTAGTTACATATTGAATATTTATATTGACAATAAAAGTGTGTACAAAAAGTTTAATATACGTTTCGTGGTATATTTTATCGTTTCCTTACAAACAGTCGGTAAAGTTGAGATTTGTCAAAAACACGTAATTTTATACAATATTTCCTCCCATTTAATTATGAATAAAATAAGTTGGAAAGTATAAATCTTACAGACTATTTAAATGTTTTTATATTTTAATATTTAACCTCTCAAAACAAACAAAAACTTCAAAATATTTTTATGAAAATGCTGTCTTTTGTGTACTGTTGAGTTATTAGTTTTTCTGTAGTTACAATATTTCGTTTAGAAGACATCAAACGTTTTTTAATTCACAATGACGTTTACTACAAGAATGTTTACATACTTCTATGCTGTATATACAACAGTTTCCTCACAAAAAGTTGGTTAAATTGAGCTTTTTGTAAAAAAAATTTGATTAATTGAATACATACTCCCATTTAAGCATGATTGAAACCAGCTGGAAACTTAAAACCGAGCACACTATTTACGTTTACCTCTCTGTTGACCAGCTAACAACTTATGATCATTTTGGGTAGACCCGCCCCCCAACGGTGATCATGTTGGAAGCCCCCTGTGATCAACTTGGGGGTAATCACCCGTAATCATTAATCTTAATCTTGGGTTGTTAATAAATTAACGGCATTTTGTTTAGCCCAGAACCAAGTAAATTCCTCAAAAAACTTGCAATGATAAAATGACATAGTGGAATGGTGTTTAAGCAATTAACAAATAGGTGTGATATATTTTTTAGCAAAGTTTTTTAGGATATTAACTTTAACCAGGCTAAGGGGTGGAAAAAATTATTGGGCCTAGGGGTGCCAAAATACTAAATCCGGCCCTGTAACCACCTATTTCAGCATGATTAAAATAGGCTGGATACTTAAAACCTTGTACACTATTTACGTTGACCTCTCCGTTTACCAGCCCGTGTGATCAACTTCGGTGGCACACAGTCATCGACTTACGCAACCCCTGGTGATGATGACCTTGGTTAGACTCTGTGATCAACATTGGCATCCCTCATAACCAACTTGCGTAGCTCCCGTGATCTTGTTGGGAGCCCACTGTGATTAACTTGGTTAATCATCCGTGATCATCTTAGGTAACACCCATCACTGATTAGGTTAACCGACCATAATGGGTAGATAACCGTCAATCACTTAGGTACCCTCCCATAATGATCTTTTATAGTTCCCCGTGATCCACTTTAGTAACCACCCATAATAATCTTGTGTAGCCTGTGATCAACTTAGAGAGCTCCTGGTAATCAACATTGGTAGCCACCCGTTATCATATTGGAAAGCACCCGTGACCTGACTAGCTATTGATGCTTAAACCACAAGGGGATTGAGGGCAAAGCCCCCAACGAGTGAAGCTAGTGAATTTATATGCTATAAAGCTCGATGTAGTAACTCATTCACTGACTCACTGACACTAAATGTTTAGGCACTTCCCGGCGTCCTACCTCCATAAAGTGTATACTTGAATTGATGACCTCGGTCTGAAACCTCCAGAAAAATTCACTAAAGTTTACTTTTTTCACTTATAAACAAGATAGCTGCCTTTTTTACCCCAAAACTGCCCTATGTATTTATTATGGGAAAATCGCAAAACACTCCTTTTTATCACCTAATTTGAGAAAAAGCTTGAGTAAGTATTTCAAACCTTCACATTTCTACATGCATAACAAACGCGCTCCATATATATGGATTTCAGTAAAAAAATTTAAAAATGTGGGGTATCGGGGGCCCAAAAACCACAAACTTTGAAAATAAAAAAATTATTAAAACTTATGTTACCTACTCAAATTGAGTATCAATTTAAACCTATTTTTTATTCATCTCCTAAATCACATTTACCATTATATTTTGGAATAGACAACAATATGCTAAAACACCCAAAATTGGAAAATCTAATACACTCAAGAATACTAAACCTTATACACTCAAGTGGGGTATCATATTAAGGTATTCTTCTTTTAATTGTTAATTTGCTGTCATATTTTAGAAAATTCTATGTTTAGGGGCTGCACTGCCCCAAAAACCAAAATTCATGGTCATACTGGTCAAACATTCTTGCGAGCAGTAAGCTGATCTTCCCAATGAGGTGACATTCCAATCTCTAAAAATAGGACTATAATAGCAATGTGACTTGGTGTGGCCGCAGGCCGAGTTCCTTAAAGGGGCCTGTAGAAGCGTCTTGGCGAGGCTGCAGGCCGAGCTTACTTCACGAGCGTAGCGAGTGACGGGGTCGGCACACAAAACGTGCAGGGGTTTCCAGTTGTTTTATCTATATAGCCCTAAAATATTATTGTGTAAATTGTAATGTAAATAAATTGGATTAAGATACTATTTTCAGATCTGAGGTTGAGCAAATGTCACTCGACACTGTAAACCTATCAAACGTGTTAGGTAAAGGAAGACTGATACACTTTTCTAAAATATGATTGTATCTACTTAGAGAAAACATATAAGTGTTTTTACTTATATTTATGGATGAAAGAAACAGAGTTCACATTCAATATTGCGCTAAATGTGTGTCAGTGTCACGAGCAGTTATTTCTCCTGTTACCCATAGGTTGGTAGGGCCAGCTCCTTGTCAACCCTTTCCTTATTCCTCCCTAACCATCAAGGATAAATTTAGTACATAAATATTTATAACTGCTTACTTATAAAGCTTTTAATTAGATGTAAACTATATAAAACAGCCAGGGAGGCGTTGCTGGGGCCATAAGATAGCGACGTCTTTTTAATTTCTTTCTCTTTGACTAGTATAAATGTATTGTGCATAAAATAAATACATTTTATAATAAAGGGCCATACCAAAATAGGAGTAACCTTGTCCTTAGCCAAAAAAGTAAATCTATAATGTTTTGGAACAGCATTAGATTACATTCACTTTAAGCTTTTACATTTTTCTTATAAATATTCGTTGTAAGTTGCTTTCATATTTTGTATGAAAAATATGCGTAAGCCATTAATATTTTTATATGTTTTCAAGATTTAGTGATAACATACTTTATTCAAAAAATATTTATCAGCTTATTTTCTTCTTTTAGAAAGACATACATTTTAATGTAAAATAATGTACTGTATTACCATCACCGTAATGCACACTGATTATTATCCTATACCCATGGACATTCTGCTATCTCTTATGTACATAATTTTAGTTTTTTTCTTTGAAGTAGGAGACTAGATTCATCATTTTATTCTGCTTCCTTTAAAGTTTCTTTTAAAACATATAGATTTACGACAGTGATAATATCAATTTAATTCCATTCCCTAATTTAGATTTATACATAGATTAATATTCTCAAAAATAAGACTATTTTTTAGAAGTACTTTAGTAAGTACTTTTTTAGTAAGTACTGTGAGCGTCTGTGAGAGCGGGTGGGCAAGTAGCACAATACATATTTTCGGGGAGAGAGAGAAAGTGGGAGAGAGAGAGAGAGAGAGAGAGAGAGAGGGAGAGAGGGAGAGAGAGAGGGAGAGAGGGAGAGAGAGAGAGAGAGAGAGAGAGAGAGAGAGAGAGAGAGAGAGAGAGAGAGAGAGAGAGAGAGAGAGAGAGAGAGAGAGAGAGAGAGAGAGAGAGAGAGAGAGAGAGAGAGAGAGGGGGGGAGAGAGAGAAGATGGGCCAGAGGCATTTTACGCAACCGGGACGGCTGGTGAGCTAGTAGCACTGCACATATCTAAGAGGGCTGCTGTGATGCTGTGTCGGTAGCAATGTACGCGTCTTGGAGGGCGGGTGGGTTAGTAGCACTGTACTTGTCCAGAAGAGCATGTGATCCAGTAGCACTGAGCATTTCTGGGAGGGTGGGTGGTTAAGTAGCACTGTAGTTGTCATGGAGGGGGGTAGTCCAGTAACACGGAAATGTCTGGCAGGGTGGGTGGGTAAATAACTCTGTGGGTGGGTGGATTAGTAGAACTGTAGGTGTCTTTGAGAGTGGGTGGGTCAGTAGCACTGTACTCGTCTGGGAGAGTGGGTGGGTCATTTGCTCTGTACATTTATCTTCACTAGAACTTTACACATATAGGATTGTGGGTGGCTAGTAGCACTAGACATGTCTGGCAGGGTGGGTGGGTCAGTATTACTAAACGCGTCTGAGGGCGAATAAGACTAGATATGTCTGGGAGGGCGGGTGGGTCAGTATCACTGTACATGTCCGGGAGGGCTGATGGGCTAGTAGCACTGTACTTGTAAGAGAGTTCTCTTAACTCAGCTGCGTATTTGACGTCCAGGTATTCCACAATATAGTTACACTACGAAAGGCTAGAGAATCGTCAAGGGAAAAGCTACCGAAGGTGACACCAACCAAAAGAAATAGGTACTCGATCTAAGCAAACCACAGCTCAGGATCTGCTGGCCAGGAAGTTAGAATTCACACAACAATCCGATTCATTATGGTAGGATCAGTGGAATGTGCATCATGACGGTGAGTCAGCACGGGCGTGCGGAGTGGCAGGCGGCGGGAGTTGGTACGGTCGCACAAGGATGGTGCATGTCAAGTGAACCAGTGATACGCGGCGTACCAGAGTTGGTACTGCACTGTTCACCATGTCACTTGCACTATCATTGATCACATCGGTGTTGCCACTGTTAAGCAGGTAGCCAGGAGTTAATAACAAACAATAGATGTATAAAACGAGCAGTTTTGGAATAGTATTATAAAAAAAATGAATACATTAATAAGTGGTTAAATGTAATAAATACAATTACCAACTGAAGAAATTATTAATTCTTGATCAGTATTACGCCGATCGTCAAGATATGGGCGAAATTGAGGTTCGAATGAGTGTGATGAATGTAAATATAATTAATAACATTAATTTCATTTTTTTGCTAAAAGCAAAAGAGTGTGTTAATTTTTGTTAACTAAGGTCCACTGTTCCTCAGAAAGAACTATTTATTAATATTCCAATAGCTAGGACAGCTTGGGATCTACAACTTTACGTGGAATCCGAACCACGATCTGATTTACAGCTAATTTATAAGCCTGACACTCAGTTATCTTCCCTGCACAACATCTGAACTTTGACTACAATCCGACATGGATACTCCAGACTTCTCAAGTAGAGTCCACGTCGATGGCAACCACTGAGCGGACGCTATGTTGGTATTAGGACTGAGCATAGAAACTAAATAGTTGATAAGAAGTATATGGAAAAACACGGATAGTGAAAAAAACTCAAACACACGTAAAAAAAGAAAACAATAAAATATTAAATATATTTCAAAAAAATATGATCAAATATATTAACAACGTAATACTAAATTATTTCAACACGTATGATCAAGTAAAAAAAGCCGAATAATTCATAATTTTTTAATTAATTTTCATAATTTAGAGAATATTAAGTATAGATCGATTGGCTAATAAATTGTCTAAAAGAATTATTGCATATTTTTTGTCTCATAAGGTTATTTTGAACATAAGAATAACGTTAAAAATATAAATTAGGAGTAAAAATTGAAATATAACGTGAATTAGAATCAATGTTGGCAACACTGTGGAAATGCAGGGGTAAGTGTCTATGCGTCTATCTGCAGGGATAAGTCTATCCGTGTAAAACATGGCCGATTTTATAATTCAGAAGCACATATCCCTGCGCAGGGCTATGTGTCTATGCGTCAACTGCTGCAGGGGTATGTGCTTATACGTGTGTATATATATATATATATATATATATATATATATATATATATAAATCAATAAATAATGTACAATAAAATGAAGCAATATTAAAATCAAATGAGTCTGAAATTCACAATTTGTTCTTTTAGTCATAAATTTTAAGGTTTTTTTTTATTTTATTATTGGCAAGTGACCGCTAGCGTAACACCCTTACTTATCAAATTATTATAATTAGTATATAAAACGCAGCTACGTAATTTCTGCTCCATTGCAAACCTTGCTAAATTGCTCGTCAGCAGACGTCACATGGTGCGTATACCAGACGGTATGGGTAATGGGAAGCGAGCATAAACAAAAGAGTTATGATTCACGTCAGCTGTCAGTTAGTCTGGAGAGACCTCTTATAATGTTATGTGCTGGTGTGCACCGATCTCTTGGTGGGGCAAACGCGGTCCATTCATAACCTTCCTTGCCCCGTAATGTTTGTGGCTGAGAATCAAGATAGTTTTCCACAGTGCCCACTTCTTCACATCCCTATAAAAGTTCATTTTCATCATCACTAGAGTCAGTTACACTTTGTTCATCACCACTTTTGTCTTCTGAAGGCACATAATTATGATCCTCATCAGAATCATCAACTACTGAACTGTCTGACTCAGATAATTCACCATCGTTCTAAAGCCTTTGGACCCTATCACCATCGAATTCCCTATCACTAGGTCCAAATCGGACATCACGACTTGAATTCGGCTCATTCATCACAAGTTGGTCAAAAAACAAATAAAATACTACTATACAATATTAGGATAAATTCAAATATATAAACAATAAATAACAGCAAATATATAAATTTAGATTTTATTTTTAGTCTTTAACGGAAATATTGGTATTATAGACCGCCAAAATTAAGATCACTTAACGGAATTTGCGGTACGCAAACCCGATAACTCTTGAAAAACACAACCTCTCACCAAGGCAGCTCGCCTCAAACGGAATTTCAAAGGCATCATTGTGCGTGTGGTAGAGTGGGTGGAAGGTACATGGACGGGCGAGCAGACGGCACAAGCAAGTTAGCCAACATATGCAAACTAAATTTTCCTGGGTGTCTGTGAGACCGGTATTTCAATTAAAGGGTTAATACTAAATAAATTCACAAAATTATTTTTATAAGAATGTTTTTTACACTATGAAACATATATTAAATGAATTTAAATGTGTTAGCTAATATAACAATTTTATTTATTTTTTATGTATTTAAAATTTTTTTATAAAATTACAAAATGAAGAAAGTATTATAAGATTGCTTGCTTTCAATACATTTGGCTTTAATTTTACATTTATTTACCATTATTGAAGTATATTGGTAACACATGTACTATAAATACACTTTTAAATGTAAAATAATCAATATATATACTACAAAATATATAAACATACCACACAGTATTTATGGAAATAAACTGATTATATTTACAATATTAGTTATAAAATCCCTGTAGGCCTAGGCTACATCTAAACTAACTGTGTTCACAGTATTTAATGAGATACCGAAAAAAACTACACATAAAACCATTTAAAACAAAAGAAATACAAAAACAAATAAACAGGGCGTCGGAGTTGTACAGCTCTGCGCAGTGGCTAAAGAACAACTAATGAACAAAATGGCGACATGCATTGACACTTTAAGTAAAACATAAAATTTCTAAATATGTTCTTGATAAATACCAATATACTTTTAATTTCATCTTGAATCAGAATATAACATTATGTTTTCAATAAAACTTAATGAAAACTGAATATAAGCCTTCGTCTGCTCGTACTATTTTGTGGTACAGTTATCATTTTAGAAAATTCTTACACAAGTAAAAGAAACAAATGCAGTATAACGAAACTAAAGTGAAATCGGAACAAAACTATATATTTAGTTTCTCTAAAGATGATTTTTCTATTGCTAGAAACAAAAATTATCTAAAACAAATATCTGAAAGTAGTGATTTTCTTTTTTTTTTTTAAACTCAGTGGTAATACCAAATGACGCAAATCGAAAAATACTGCAGACAAACATCTTATTCATGGAGTTATTTGAAACGCTGTATTAAAACTACACACTTCAAATACATCTACAGATTGTAAGAAATACATCTATATGAAATATTAAACCATCATTCATATTTTTTTCATATTACAACTGTTTGAAAAATACCCTGTAAAAGCGTACTGTGATGTCACAATCACTTCACTTAAAAACCATGCCATAATGGTACGATTGTCACATCTAGGATTAAATACTTCCAAAACTGGTTTTAAGCCTCGAATTAGCAGTTCATTTTTTCCAGGAAGGCATGCCATTTTTTTTGCCTCGTGTGCAGGTATTTTTTATAAAATTCATAAAAATAGAAATGTACTACAAACCTACTCATATTTGATATAAACATGTTTATAAGTATGTAGACTATCATTTAATATATAAATCACATCCAAACAATTTTTGTTCATAGTATGTAACAAATATGTAAATTTGATTAGAAAAAAATCATGAAAGGTGGGGGTACCTCTTTGAAATTAACCCTCCAGCCAGCAGTTATTTTTTGCCTAACTGGCAGGCAATTTTTAGTCGATTTTCAAACTTTGTTTCTAAATAAAAAAAAAAATTTACATGTGAATATCTAATGTTTGGTATCATTATGATCACAAAAGAATAGGCAATTATATAATATACATTTTTTTTAAATTTCTTTTTTAGCCAGTAACGAATCAAACAAATTTCAAAAAAATGAAATTGTTTATATGGTGGTAGGAACACACCATATAAACAATGATGGAATAATAAAACAACTTTGAAGGTAGCTAACATATTCCAAATGTTATGTAGTTTAAACCCTGCAAGTGTGAGCCATCGGAATTTCCGATGGTTGGTACCCATTACGGGTGTCTCTCGGAATTTCCGACTGTCTCGTTTTGTCACCACTATGTTATTATTATATGTCAAATTCCATTATAATCACCACCAATTGGGTAATGAGGTTCCAATTGTTATATTTAGATGTCTTTGGTTGCACATTTGACTGAATACACTCTGCTAACAGCTGATGTATTTTATACTACAGTCGTCGATTTGTCAGATGTAGTCTGTGTTCCAGTTTTACTGTCACATTATTTTGTTAAAATCTAACCTAATTTTTACCATTTTATTTCATAGTTTAGTCAAATATTGTTTATAGTGTAAATATAGTTATTGTTTTTAGAAAATGTAAATATATATATGAACACTGCAGGTTACTGGTAGGCCATTTTGTAGCTGGCATGAATCTTGGTTATGCTAATTTTATTTTGTAATGTATTGTTTGATAAGAACATAATTCATAATGACAGATCCTTGTAGATCAAGTGATATTCGGAATATTCTATTTTAAAGTGAGATTACTGAATCTGAAGATGATACATTATTAGTGTATTGAAGGTATGGCAGCAAATGCAAAACACACAATTTTTAATTTATGTGCGAATTTACTTTTTGGAACTTATAACTTCCTATCAAGTGCTGGTTTCTATAGATACCTATACATTTTTGTAATCTGTATAATATTTTACATAATATAAATAAACTACCAAGCTAAAATAAGTATCACTGGTGTTATATACATAGGCAAAAGAAAAATAATTTATTTATTTATATATTTATTTTGTCTCTTATCTCATACCAGATTTACAAAAATAAAGTTAGCCTTCTAATATATGTACTGTCAAATGCTACATTTCAGGCTGAAAACAATAATATACAACAAGTTATACTTACACAATAATAAGGCAGCTGGAATATTAATTTAATAAACCTTTGCGAAACAACTAATTTTGCTGCCACACTGGGGGAACAACTATACTACACTTGCAGGGTTAAAAAATATATGTTACACTCAAACTCCGAATTCGGACAATGTCCGAAATTTTTACTCACTTCGCGATGTGGACAACGTGAATTACCCACATCGCGGAGTGAGCATTTTATTCGGACATCGGCCGAAGCGAAATACCCAGAACGCGTTGTGGGTAAACGAAAATACTCAATTGCCGAAATAAACACGTTCATTTGAGATTGAGCAAAACCATAATACCCATAACCCGACGTGGGTAATCTATTGTACCCACGTCGGGTTGTGGGTATTTGTAATTTGCGCAAACGCCGAAATCTGTTTCTCACGGTCCAGACGTGCAATAAATGCTGTGGATGAAGATGCTTCTGAGATTTTGACAAGGACTGTAGAAAACAATAAACACGTAGAAAAAGAAACAATGTCCAGCGATAACTTAACACTCTGTGATATTGATTGTGACAAAGCAAACAGCTGTTTTGAATGTGGTCAGCACATACATTATGAAGTTTCAAATAACGAAGACTTATACTTACCTTTGTGCACTCTTTGCTCAAGAAAATCTGCCATAGTCACAACACGAGAAAACTGTGTAACTGCATTAAAAAGTCAGGCAGCCAAAATGTTAAAGCTTACTGAAAGAAAATTAACTCCAGTTTCAGTCGGCAATAACGTTTTGGTAAACATTCCTGATGTCGACCGGGGCCGACTAACTCCAAGAAATGTAATGGCTGTTGTAATAAATAAGAACGATGATTCCTATACCCTTGGTACAAAGCATGGAGTTCTTGACAAACAGTTTTCTAGAAACCAGTTCCAGGTAGCTCCTAATAAATTTATTAATAACATAGATGTACCTGATGAACAGCTCAATGTCCGTAAATAAGAAATGATGTCATCCGGGTCCAAACAAGGTTTCATCAGATGTGGATGCAAGAAGAACTGTTCAGGCAGATCTTGCAAATGTGTAAAATCAAATTTAAAATGCAATTCTAAATGTCACAGTAGCACTTCTTGTGCTAACAAGTAAAGTGAATACTTTCTGAAAAGAACTTTAATAAACCTTGAAAGTGGTACATGGTCAAAAAGACTCATATGAAAGACGTATTAGTATGAAAATATTTAATAACTTTTTTCTATTTTCAATAATAAGATACTTTAAATTAAAATAAATGGATTTCAAGGAAAATTTGGTTTTATTTTACTTGTTATAATGGAATTAGTGTAGGGTATGGTTGTGTTTGGAGGCTTTTCAGCGTTTGCGCAAATTACAAATACCCACAACCCGACGTGGGTAAAATAGATTATCCACGTCGGGTTACAAATACCCACAACCCGACGTGGGTAAAATAGATTATCCACGTCGGGTTATGGGTATTATGGTTTTGCTCAATCTCCGATGAACGTGTTTATTTAGGCACTTGAGTACTTTCGTTTACCCACAACGCGTTCTGGGTATTTCGCTTCGGCCAATGTCCGAATAAAATGCTCACTCCGCGACGTGGGTAATTCACGTTGTCCACATCGCGGAGTGAGTAAAAATTTCGGACATTGTCCGAATTCGGAGTTTGAGTGCAACATATATACATAATGGATAATAAATACACATATGATAATACTGTACTCCAAAACTACATACACTATACAACACTGAAAAATTATTACTATAGAAACAGTTGTAATAAAAAATTTACTATAAATGTTGTATAAACACTACTAATAACTGATGATTTGTTTTGTACAACTGTGTAAATTACACGAATTAAATGCAAGGACCTTGTCTTTGTGTTTTTTCCCTCGCATATGACTGATCAGTGATTGCCTACCCAAGTACATAATGATATGCAGGCTTGTGGGCAGAATCGACACCCTGCCGAATAAATATCTGGTTTTTTTTATAATCCACTCTTTTAGTATCGGATATTGAAACCAACCATCTTGAAATGATATTCTTCCATGTTTTGCCATCTTGCTCATTCTAGGGAAGAAAAAGAGTTAATTAGAATTATCTTGATCAACCAAATACAGCAGTACCTGAAAAACTGGTATTAATGTTGGCGGTTTTCTAAACTAACTGTTAATATATATTTAATTAGTCATTTATTAACATTTTGTGTACATATTCCCTTTTCCTTTCTTTTGTGTACAAGATATATTTTGCATCTGTGTCTTGAGTGAATATATTTGGGTGGGAAAATTATTCCTACAATAGGGTACAATATAGGCCTTTGTGAATCAAACCTTTAATATAGGCCTAGGTTTATGAAGTATGGTAATTATACACTTCCTTGCTGCTTCTGAAAATGCAATTTTATGTTGAAATATAATTTTATATCTCTTGAGGAGGTTGATTTAAACATTATAGAAATGGTTGCTTACCAAAAATTCAAAAAACTAGTTGTTTATATGATAGGCTATTGCAAAAATCTTTTCAATCATTTAGATTTTCAATTTTGCATATAAATGGTGATTTTGGCGGAATAGGCCTAAACAATGTTTTCCCACAAAATATAGACCTGATTCAACCCACTGGTGATAAAATAGTCAAGATTGGCGAAGCGTCTAGAAACTGCATAAATACCATAAGGGTAAAATTATTTTATATTAATAGCTAGGCCTGGACCTAAAAAATACATTAATTGAAAGTATAGGCCCTTAACCAAGTTACCAGAATGTACTTCCATATGATTTAAATTTCATATTTTAGTAAAATGTCTTAGTACACCATGAACTTAAAACAAAATTCTTTATTCCAATTTACAATACATATCAATACATTTTATTATCTGTTGTCAAAAAATAAATCTAAAGCACACAAAACATACTAGACGGTAATTATGCACTTTCCAGACGCCTCTTAAAATGTGATTTCTTGTTGAAAAAGTGGTAAAATATGAGTTAACATCTTTTGAGGAGTTTGATTTTATCCGCAGAATACTCGTTTTTTACGGAAAAATCTAAAACTAGTTTTTTATCTGATAGTGAAAAAACAAACTTTTTTAAAGATCGTTATTTTTCGACAACTTTTTTTTTTCTTTTGTCCTGTTTTTTATGCTGAACAAAAATATATAACTGGTTTTGTAGTCAAATTATTTTTTCAGCTCGAAAAATGCATTTTTTACTGACATAACCAAACTTATCCTAATTGTCTATTTTCTCAACAAAAATTCGTAATTTACGATAAATTCAAGTGTTTGGCCTCCGTGAAGGCTTGCCGGCCATCACTCCGATGGGAATATTGGTGAATTCAGTTTTTGTGATTAATAGTTGTATATAATAATTGTGTAATGGCCGCTAATTGCGATTCGCCGCGATAGTAGTTTTTCCATTATATCTCGATAAATATTTGTAATAGACCAAAATAGTTATAAGATTTCTAATCAGTGCAAAAGAACACATCAAAATACAAAAAAAATTTAAAATACCATTTAAAATTAACTGAAATATGACAAAAATGCTAAAAGTTGTGACATTGGTTTTTTCGAATTTTTCGGTTAAATAAATTATTTCCGCGGAATAAAAACATATCTCGTGAAAATACAGCCAATTCTAGACCCATTTCGAGCAAAATGTTCCAAATTTGTTTGTTGGCAAGAAACCACATAAATACCGAATAGATAATTGGTTTTTTAATAAAATTACTTTTTCGGCCCGAATAATACCGGTAAAGGATCAAACAATTGTTTAAATAACAAATATTGTCTTAATTTTTCTAATTATAAATTAGTGATCACATTATTTAAACAACTAGAGCATAAAATAATAATTAGAATAATCAAGATTTTTTATTGTCAGAATAAAAATTAACATGTAGTTTATATGCATTGACAAAGTCATTATGAACTAATTAAAAAATCAATCACTTGTGGCATAAACCTGAAAATAAGGCGTAGTCATGTTACTTTTAAAATTATTCATAACTAAAAACTTTAACCCAACTACTGGCAACTAAAAACCCTCTATTGGCAGCCCAATTTTCCTAGTTTTGCAAGGATATTTTTTTAAAACAATTAAAAATACTTCTGATCCTTAGATTTAGTATTATTTTATATCATTCTACTTGTAAGATTCTGTGTTTTTATATAAAATAAATAACATAAGTATAAACACTTATTAACTTTTTTCCTTTTATATATATAAAAAAAAAGGTTTACCAAAAAACGTTTTGGGGGGACCCTACCTGGAAATGTAATACATACTAGTCAATTCACAATTCTAAGATATACAAGTTTTTCCAAATTTCATAAACTTTCAGAAAATGTACAGTTTATAGGGTTAATGATAAAAATAAAGATAGTGCATTTTACCGAAAATTGATGTTCCTATGGTAACATGTTATAAAATTGTGTCTTCGTAAATTTCTTAGCCTGTTATTATAATTTTATCAATCATAAATTATTTATATATATTCTAATAAATTCTAAATTACTTCAAATCAGAATGTAAACAAACAGTTTACTGACAGACGCCAACTAAAGAAATGGCGAAATGAAATCGTAAACGTTGGATTCTTCTTCTCTCCATCTAGTTGTCATGTGGATAGTATTATCGATACTGATAACAATCGATTCAGAATTTAACCGACTTTCAAATAGTATCGATTAGTTTTGACGAAAAACGTAGCCATAACAATATAACATCAAATTTTCACAGTGATGTTTGACCGTCCGATATCGGACGGTCACCACTTGTTGAGAGTGATAGACCATCCGATATCGGACGGTCACCACTTGTTGGGTTAAAAGTAACTTCAAGTTTAAACAATGAACATACATAATAACTTTATAAATATTATTAGCCTAACTTGGTTAAAAAAGTGAATCTTGTATCTTACCTTATATCCAAACGCTATGTAAAACAGGGATTTTATGTTGAATTTTCCTTTGTTATGAAACAAACCAAATAAACAACCACACTAGCTAGCCCGAGAAGGCGAAATCGGAATTTATGAAACAAACTGGACGTTAGCACGGCAACAGTTTTCGTGGAGGTTAGAGTTAGGAATACGTAAAACAGTTATATGTAGCCGGGAATGGAACAATTGGTTTAAAAAAGCAGGATTAGTGACCGCCTCAGAATTATGAACCGTTAATTTTAGACCTGTGGTTATTAAGGAAGCAAACTTATCGTGAGACAAAAAATGGACCTATGTGTGGAAAAGTGCCATAGGCTATATATTGCAATTAATACGCGTATTATTTTTACTGTGAGATGAGAACTAAATGCCCAAAATGGATCGCTTTCCTAGAAGTTTAAGGACTAGTCACCGAATATAACAGTTTTTTAAGAACAGAAACAATCTCTCTTTGCCACAAGTAATAGTAACGCTGCGTCACTCGCTAACCGCGACACAGCCAAGAGTTTCTCCGATATCGGTAATCGGTTAACAAATATTAGCTAAGTTAAACCGTTTCGCGTTCTACCTACCTATTACAGCTGACGGTCAGGAATGAATGTATTTACGACGTGGCCATACTTACATCACATAACATAGTAATCAATTATTTTACAGCTGAATATAGGCCTGCAATACGTTATCTACTTAAAATTTTTCAAGCACATTTAGCGTTTCTGAACAAATTCAAGCATAATTCCAGGTTATTTCAAGTACCATAAAAATTCAACCATAGTTCCCGATTTTCCCGGAATTCCCGGTGAGTATGCACCCTGAATATTGTACCATTTTAAAGAAGACACTGATGTCTTTCTATAAATGCATCTAAATTCATAAAAAAAAACACATATATTATAAATTGTTGAACATTTTTACTACCACGGAAAAAAATAGCAATCGTACATTGTTGCAGTTATATGACAACCAATGGCAATAGACATATGTAGTATTAAACTATATATTTTCTACAAATAGATCAAATTTAGGGCATTTTCTATTGTTATAAAAATGTATTAGCACCATGTTATATAAATTTTTAAAGGAACTCCAAATTTCAGTATAGTAAAAAACAAAATAAAAATATTTGGTAAAGATTTTCTGTACAGTTTTCTTATCAAAAGTTTACTTTAAAGCCACGTTTACACGAGGCCAGTAGGCGGACAGCTGGCCTGCTTCTGGTAACCTGCGTCAAGTAACCTACCTGGCAAATTGTCTGTGTTCTGTCCACACGAGGTATTGTTATGAAGCAGGTAACGAAGCAAGTATTACGTGAAGATAGCAAAGAGTACATCATCGAAGGTTTCCTATGGTGATATGAAAGTTGCTTTAGAGGGTATTGTAAATCAATTTATTGCAGAATCAAGTGAAATACACCTTGAAGAACTTTCACTATTTTTGAAGTTGAATTTCACTCATTCAAGTAAAGAACTATGAATTTAAGTTCGTCAAACTTCACTGGGGTGGCAAAGACGAGCACTCGTGTTACTTTTTCAAAACCTATAATTAAATGAAAAATAATAAAGGGGTAAATAAAATGCTTTACAAAATGCTAATGAATGCTTTACTGCAGTATACAAAATATTAACAGCATACATAAGAAAAAACCCCAATTAATACTCTGTAAACTGAAAACACACCCTCACTTGCCTGTCAAATCAAGACACTGCTGTCCGAAGATGCCAGTGAAGGGCAGGTTATGTGGCAGGTGCAGTTTTCGAGTGGTGGGGGGCCAGGTGGTCTACTCCTCATGCAAGTCGACCTGCCAGTCAGGTCGGCAAGCTACTTGGCTTTAATTTGAGGACAGTGCTGTTTACATGGTACAGGTTTCGTGTTGCAGGCTACTTGCCTCAAGTAACCTGCCCGCTTACTGGCATCGTGTAAATGCAGCTGTAGGGTGTTCGTCCAGCGCCCTGTTCAGCACTCTAAGGAGTTTTGCTCTAGATTTTATCACAACTGCTGCTAAGAGTAGTAGCCCCCGCCTGCAAATTTGACAGATGGCATAACTCCCACATTTATTGTTAGTACATACAGTACAAGTAAACATCACACAACACAAATTTATTACAATATAAGCACAAAATGCACAAATATATTACAATACAAATACAAAATGCACAAATATTATGGTGATCGATTTTGGTGGACCACGCTCACCTTCCTCAGACATGAAGATAATACTACAAAACAACAAAAACCGTTATTGTAGTTGAAAGAAAACATAACAGATTGTTGATAGGTAAACTGAACATAATATTGTAGGCCAAAGTTCCACTTGTTAAATGCTTGATAATTTATTACTTTCTACAAAATAATTTATATTTATGTTCATAATATAGATTTTATCACTTGTGAAATCTCCAAAAAACTTCGGATATCCTTACAATCAGATTTTGTTTATTATCTTTACAAAGTTTACATGGAATGAGATTTTTATAATAATGTGATTGTTTGAAAATATCTTCATAGCATAATGAACAATTATACAGTGGCAAATCTATTGTTTTAAAACAAAAATTTAACTAGTCTAAATGTGTATTTTTTATAACATTGCATACATTTATAGACAACATTATATATGAAAAGGAAAAGGAAATTTTGTCGCCAAAAATCTACCAAAGAATTCAACATTTATAAAATGTAATAAATCAAATAAATAATAACAAGCCTTAGTTAATTCCAACGATAGTGTCAATCCAAAGCATATAGCATCCTAACAACCAGTAATAATAATAAATGAAAAGTCACGTGCCTTTTTTATCTGAATTTAAAATAAAATCTGATAAACCAATGAACCAATAAAATGATAAACAATTACATTGTAATTGTCAAAAATTATTGTCAAGTAAGAGTGCAGTTAACAACTAGTTCTTCCGGTGTCAACCGCGTCAAAGGACTATTTACAATATGTACAGTTCCAGACGTTTCGCCCATGCTACGATGTGGCATCCTCAGTGGTTAGGCTCAGTCTCAGCCTAACCACTGAGGATGCCACATCGTAGCATGAGCGAAACGTCTGGAACTGTACATATTGTAAATAGTCCTTTGACGCGGTTGACACCGGAAGAACTAGTTGTTAATAATGACTCCAGCCGCTTAAGCTTACGAAATAGGATTAAGAGTGCAGTATTTGCATAAGTACTGCATACTAGTATGGCAGTTATTTTCACAATGACAATGTAATTATGTTTGAATTGTTGTTAAAAGCAGGTCATGTAATGCAACGATTGTAATTGAACATGGTTGTCAAAAATCTCGCACCACCTGTGAGGCTACTTGAAAGTATAGAAAAATGTTGAACATGTTAAGAGTGTTTTAAAAAAGAAATTAATCAAATTCGGTTAGATTTTGGTTTAATTTTTTCTCAGCTCATTACTTAACCAAGCTTTCATCACTTGGACATTCCTTTTCCTTAACGCTGCTACTTTTTTTAACTAAATTGCATTCTTTAAGTGAGGGTAGCTTCCCCCTGTTTAAGTTGTCAGCAAACTATTGTTCAATGGCTCTAACTTCCGGTGTACTCCATCTTATTTTCTGTTTTGGAGGAGATGGTGTTGTGAACTCATCCGTGGGAAGTTGATATTTACTGGGTGTCAATTGCCATTCCTGATCAGGGGATTGCCTTCCTGAAGAAGTTTAAGGTGTTGTTCTTCGTATTCAGTAGGGTCTGGTACTTCTTCGTCAGTTGCTATATCATATTCAAAGTAATATCTGTGTCTATCCTCAAGACCTTTTCCTCGAAATTTATGAACAAACTTCTGAGTCAAAAGCAGCTAGTAGCCTTGAGAGTTTTGCCGTATGCACTGTATTACTTGGCAGATGGTAATGTTGCAATTGGGTTTCTGTTGTATGGCCAAGAAAGCCACAAAGGACTTTTAAATTTGTGTCATTTAAATTGGACGCCTGCGAAACTGTGGCAATTCGCTTTCTCAAGACTGTACTCGTGAGGTTTCTGGACTTCCAGCCCCATATAAATGTGCTGCTTCTCGTAGTACTATGTTGGCGTAAAATATCTCCTCACCTTTTTTGAAAAATAAATTGTTGTTTTTAGAAGATGCTTGCATTAGTTCTGTATTGAATTAGTAGTACATTGATTGCCTCGGTGATAGCAGTTGTAATCAGTACAGGAACAGGTTGGATTAATTTCCCTCTATTGGTAGGTGGAAGTATATTTTTAAGACCATTTTTTTGGAATCTGGCCTTTAAATATATCCGTATTTTCTTGAATGTGACGCTTACTCTTAAAGTCATCAACTGTAATGGTTATTACCTTACCAACCCGGTTTCTATTGAAAATAAGAAGAAGAAGCATAGCAGTTTTGTTGCTGTTTAGCCATGCATCTTCTTTGTATCTAAGCTTTAAAATACTATCTTAATTATTCAATTGTTCATTAACGCATTCGCTGTGGCGGGGAATGGAGTTGTGTAACGTAAGGTGCGGGCCTGCCTTGCCCGGCACCATGACCGCACATTTATACATATTTAAACATATTGACAGATACAATAGATTCATGTGCAATTCATTAAATAGTTTTAGTTCATATGTTATGTATTTACTTTATTTAATCCCTTCAACCCACTAGTTCATTTCAGTCAATTTATTAATCATCAGAAGCCGTAATAAACAAACCTGAATTACCCATTATGTCTTCAAACTGTAAACCTACTGTCATCTTTTTGAGTAATACTTATATTCTGTTCAAAAAGAACCCCTCACAAGGGTAGCCATGTTACAACCACTATAAATAACTTAAATATTTATCAACCACTATAAATCCCAGGAAAAACCCCCGGACCCCCCCCCCTCTTGGTATCTCTACAACATGCCAGTTCACCCTTGCCCCTGACAAATGGTCACTAATCCGCCACTGGTTAACTTCCATGCCATAACCAGTTCAGTTCCCTCAGTCGGACAGTCAACAGCTCCATTGAGTGCTACGCATAAATAAACTATTTTTGCCTTTTTATCTATCTCTAGTTATTTGTAGTCTATTTTGTGTAAAGTTTGTTCTTACATAACATTAACAAACAATGTCAGTTGTATGTGGTGTTTGTGGTAAAGATGGTGAAGATATTAAGTGTGCTGATGTTTATGAGGTTAGGTTTCACGTAAACTGTATTAAGGATGACGTGTGAGGCAAGAAGACAACCAATTGACTACAACTTCTATTAAATAACTACTACCAGTCTTAATTATATTAGATTGTTTGAGTTTATAAAAATAAAAAAGAAGAGTATACTACAGTATTAAAAAAAGATAATAATGGCAATTGGGAAATAATAAAGAGAAGTTCATTCATTTGATATTTTTAATTTTATTTTACAAATTGTTAATTCTTTTATTATTTTTAACTACACATAACTGGATTTTTATGTGAGCATTCAGTTGAAAATGAATAATAAGAATAAAACTACAGTAAAAAAGGAGATTGAATTAAATTATAAAGAAGGTGACTATGTATTTGCAAAAATTCGTGGGCATTCTGCTTGGCCTGCTAAAATAATAAAAATTGAAGAAAGAAAGAAAAAAACTTTAGTTTATCATATTCTTTTTTTTGGGACACAGCAAGCACGACTGTGTAAACAAAATTATTTGCATCTGTTTGAAGAATCAAAAGTAGAGTTTTGTCGTGGGAAACTCATGGACAATGAAAGCTTCCTTTTAGCATTAACGGAGGTTGAAAATGAAATAAAAAAGAAAAGAAAAAGGAAATCTAGCAATTTTGAGCCAAATAGTTCTACCCCTTTATCACCAAATAATGCATCAATTGTAAATAACAATGTAACAAATAACTGTTCATTCACTTTAAATGAAACTACAACTAAAAATGAGATTTTATTTAAAGAATCAACTTCCACTCAAATTGATTCAAATCTGATAGATGAAGTTTCTTTGATTGAAAGTAACAGCATACCTCTCTCACTTTTAGAGTCGAAATGGGTTACTGACGATGTAGTGCGAATGTACTTTGACCTATTGAATAGCAAGCTACTTCGAAATAATAGTAATGTTCTGTTTATGAACCCCATAGTTACTCTAGCAATTAAATGTCTAAATGACTTTGAAGATGTCCTAAGACCACTAAAACTACAAGAAAAGAACATTGTTTTTTTCCCGAAAAATAACTCCCTAAACGTACAGTAAATAGGAGGCTCAGGCTCCCACTGGAGCCTTTTAATATGGGAACAAAGAATGCAAGTTCTACCATGTGGACTCTAAAAACAATCTCAATCTCCAGCATGCCCAATCTGTTTCAGAGAAACTTATTGCTTTTTATAAAACTAGTCATGTTAACGTAATGTCGATAAAAACTCCACAACAAAATAATAATGATGATTGTGGTATCCACATGCTGATAACGACAGACATCATTGCATCTAGAGTAATAAAAAACAACAGGGACTTGACTGTTGAAAATCTGGAAAAAATGCTACTACCACTTCCACAATCCTTGATACTTACCAAAAGATCCCAACTTGCTCTTATGTTCCACAAAAATCAATACTTACATATTAATGAGGATACAGTAAAGAACATGATTACCTATCAAAATATTGAGTTGGAAAACAAAAAACTCCAAAATCAATTGGACTCGTTAATAATGGAAAATCAGTCACTGAACCTAAAGCTAAATAATATTGTGGAAACAACAACTATAACACAACCTGTATTAAAGGATAAAGAAACAGATACTATTTTAGAAAACTTTAAATGGAGGACAGCAACAAGGAAAACTCATAGTAGAATTTAAAAATACAACAACAACTTTACCCAAATGAATCCACCCCTCATTTCCACATCAAACAGATATTCACCACTCACTGAAGATTGTGACACACTCGCTATGAATCATACCTCCTCTCAAGTAAAGTTATTCAAGCCTCAGGAAAACCATAAAGAGAAAAAAAGTATAAGTTTAAAAAAATAGCAGGAAGTAAGTTGAGAGTTTCTCTCTATACTGACAGTCAAGGAAGAGGACTGGCACAAAAAGTAGAAAATCTTGATCAAGGTGGTGGTCTTTTAGTAACTGGATCTGTGATGCCTAATGCCGGCCTTCTCCAGGTAGCTGAAACTGCAGAACACACGAAGAGTGATGCCATCGTAGTGCTAGGCGGCACAAATGACACCATCAGGGGGAACTTGTCACCACTGTACTCTACTATGGAAGGTAAAATTGTTGAGTTAAGCAAAAAGGTACCAGTGCTGCTAAGTACAATACCCACAAGATATGACCTACCTGTTACAGACCACTCTCATGCACAAATTGATAACACTAATAATTACATCCGTGAACTAGTAACCCGCCTTGATTCTGTACACTTAATTGACCTGGACATAATACTTAACAGATCCCACTATACACAACACGGACTGCACATAAATCACAGAGGGAAATCAAAGCTGGCTATCAATGTTGCAAATCAGCTTGAAGAAATCCTCCTAAAGGGTGGAATTATGACAAAGAAGGTCTTAAACTCATCAAGTTCTAACTCATCAAATGAAGAAATGAAGCAGCAGCAATCCATTGCCTTTCAGTTAAAGAAGCATAAGGTTTCTCAAGATTTCCAACGGGACAACACAGCCACCTCCACCCCGAAGGAATCTGCCCCTGAAATGACACCAACAAACCAAATTCTCTCACAACACCATAACATCAAAATCATTAAAGCAGACATGAGTGACGTTATAAAAAATTTGTACAAGGACAAACACCTAGCGTTTGCTCACTGTATATCGGCGGACATACATGACAAGAGACACATGAGCAGAGGTGTTGCTGTCGTTTTTAAAAAAGAGTTTGGACAACCTTCATATTCTGACCTGGTAGATAGCCACCTAGCTTATCAAGAAGTGGAGGCAGGATCTGGTGTCTACAGTTTAATAACCAAGGCAGAATACCACAGTAAACCAAATACATACAACTACAATAGAGCTTTTAAATTACTCACAGATAACTTTCTAAAAAAAGGCTTCAAGAGATTGGTCTGCTCCCCCCTAGGTTGTATGAGAGACAAGATATCCCTGGATCATTTTGCAACAAATATCACCCATTTCCAACAAATAACTGGTGCAAAAGTAAATATAGTAATGGGTAAAGAAGAATCAACCGAATTGTTTCCAAATGGCTTGTATCAGAATGAGTTCATAGAGAATCTACAACATTTACTGAATATGAAGACTTCCAAGCCATCAATTTATGTTGAATCTATGATGCAATTCCCTCCACTGATGACGGCTACAAATACAGCATCCATTACTGAGTCCAGCCACGCCGAGTCTGTGTCTGGTGTAGTGGAGATTACAAGTCACTCTTACAGTGCTGTGTGTGATAGTGAGTCAATAAATGTGGTAAATGATGTTCATGTTCCAACTGGTGTTATAAGTAATAAATATAATCATAGAACTTTAGATAATAGATTAGAATGTAAGCCCTTAGAAAATGTTGCAAGTAAACTACCAATAGTTCCTTTAAACTCAGCACTAGAAACCATACTACATCCAGATTAAATTTAACAACTTATTTCAAACCGAACCATACAGATGAGGCTAACTTTACCAAATCAAAATTTCGTACAAACCAAAGTAATATAAAAATTATCCATCAAAATATCCAGAATCTTAATCAAAAAAAAGATATTCTAGAATTGGTAATGGAAGAAAATAACCCACATGTAATAGCCCTAAGCGAAACCAATGTTTCTGATCTAGAAATAAATTGTATTAAGTTATGTGGGTATAATACTACTAGCCACTATTGTCGAAAGTCTACAAGTGGAGGTGGAGTAGTTATATTTGTGTCAGAAAAGATTAAGGCAAAAAGGCTTACTATTAAAAATATTGAAGAGTTAATTGTAGAAAAGATTTTTGAATGCTGTGTCGTTAAAATTTGTACTAACTCTTTAACTTTTGTATTAGCATGTGTTTATCACTCACCTATTAAACAAAACGACATTATATTCTTGGAGAAATTAGATAAATTATTAGGAATATTATGTAATATTTGTCCTCAGGTTGTGGTAACAGGTGATTTCAACATAGATGTGTTACTTCCATCAAATACACTATCAAAATTTAAAAATATACTTAAAATGCACAACATGCAATACATGGTTAATTTTCCTACAAGAGTCACAGAAACAAGTGAGAGTGGTATAGATAATTTTGTGACTAATATTGATAAAACAAAACTTATCATATCAGGTATAATCAGTGAGTTATCGGATCATGACTCACAGTTATTATAAATAAAAAATCTATTACCTAAAAAAGTAGAAAAAAAAAACTACAAAAATAACTCGCAAAATAACCAAAGAAAATATTAGAACATTTTCATTCCTATTATCTAAAGAATCGTGGCTAAATGTTTACCAGGGAAGGGTTGAGGACAAGTACGACATATTTCATGAAACTCTAATGTATTACTTTAACATATGTTTTCCCAAAAGTAAAGTTACAATTAAAAATAATTCACAGCCAAACTGGACCAGTAACGTTAGGCAAGTCAGGTCAGATATTGTACAAATGAGTAAATGTTTGAGAACTGATAGAAATAATACAGAATTACGAAATAAAATAAAAACAAAGAAAAAATTGTTACGCAAAACTATTATCTTAGAGAAACAAGGTATATTTGAAAGAAAAATTCAAAATTCTTCAAACGTGAATAAAACTACATGGCAAATAATCAACAATGAAATTGGCAAAGAACAAAATACATCATTCAATAATATAGTACTCTTTGATGGGGAAAATGAAATTTCGGATGCCAAAGAAGTGTGTTCTATATTTAATAATTTCTTTATTAATGCTGTTGATAGTTTAATTCTGCCTAATTTAAAAACAGTCAACCTGTTCACAGTTCTCAAACATTAAATTGTACAGATAAAACTTTCAGATTTAAATACATTGAAGAAAAAAAATTAAAAGAAATTATAATGGCACTCCCAAATAAGAGCTCATCAGGGTATGATGAGATACCAGTCAAATTAGTAAAAGAAGGCATAGACCATTTATTGCAGCCACTGACACATCTCGTAAACTCCTCTCTAATTACTGGAATTTTTCCAAATAAGCTAAAAATAGCTACGATTGTACCAGTGTATAAAAAGGGTGATACTCGGGATGTAAAGAGTTACCGTCCAATCAGTTTACTGCCAACTATTTCTAAAATATATGAGCGTGTAGTAAAAGACCAATTACTCAGCTTTTTAGAGGAAAATAACCTACTGGATGGAGAACAACACGGCTTCCGTCCTGGTAGATCCACGGTGACCGCTGCAACAGACTTTGTAGAGTCAATAATTAATTCTATAAACGAGGGGCGATCGGTTGCTGGAGTATTCATGGATCTTAGCCGTGCCTTTGACAGTGTTTCCCATGAGAGCCTACTGCGGGTTTTGTGTGGCCTTGGCATCAAAGGAAAAGAACTAACTTGGTTTAAATCCTACCTCACAAATAGATTTCAATTTGTTCAATTAAAAAGTAAAAATTTTAAAAACCACTACGAATATAATAAATCATCACTTCAGAGAACAGCTCATGGTGTCCCGCAGGGATCTGTTTTGGGACCTCTATTGTTTATTTGTTATCTAAAGGGGTTCCCTGATGTGATTGGTGGGAGAAGAGCTGGAATATATTTGTTTGCAGATGATTCCAATTATTTGGTATCAGGGGAAAATGAAAATGACATTGAAACTACTGCTATTAATGATTTAGAACAAATAAATCAATTTCTGGGTGAAAAGCATTTACTCCTTAACATAAATAAAACAAATGTTGTTTCCTTTAGCACTAAGCAATGTAAATTTAAAACAAAACCCCAAATTTTCATAAATAATCAAAACATTAAGCAAACACAATACACAACCTTTCTTGGGCTAGTTATAGATGCAAATCTAAACTGGGATCTACATGTAGATAAAGTTTTGAAAAAAATATCAACTGGTATTTTTGCTCTAAAGAAAATGTCATTATTCTGTACACTTAAAACCCTTAAAATTATATACTTCTCACTGATCCAATCCCATGTGGAGTATGGCATTGTACTGTACGGTTCTGCTACTAAAGCAAAGATGGACCAAATATTAATAGCCCAAAAAAAGGCCATACGAATCATGTTGGGGCTCAAGTGGGATGACACTGTCAAGGGTAAATTTGCTGAGCTGGGTATCATGACCCATCATAATATATTTATCAAACTATTTTACATTTTACAGCAACAGAATTACCAAAACGAGAACTCAGAGCACCACATCATTATAATACCCGAAATTGCACTTTAACAATTACCAAAACCCCGAATTTAGAATTTTACAAAAAAAACCAAACTACATTGGGCAGCATTTTTTATCAAAATTACCTGGTCATATAAAAAAAGAATGTAATACAAAAACTTTTAAAAATCACCTAAAAACCTACCTAACAAATCACCCTTTTTATAGCATTGAGGAGTTTATGCTAACAAATCAAGTGTAAGTGAAACTGCCAATCTATAGAAGCTAAGAACTTTTTTTATTAATAATTTTACTCAAATAACTCTATTAGATTATGTAATATGCCAACTTCAATTAATGTATGGTTCAAATATTTAGGCTAACTTAAGTATAAGACACTATTCCTGTACGTATGTAACATGATTGGAATAAAGAGATTTTGAATTGAATTGAACAGTAGTAACTTACTTTATAAATATATTTTTGACTTACTTTATAAATATATTTTTATCTATGATACACGAAAATAACGAAAATATTGATAACTTTTTCTGTTCTCCCCAAAATTCCAAATGTTTCAACATAATTTATGCAAATATCAGAAGTCAGAAAAAATTTCAATCTCTTTCTATCTGAAATTTTTCAATTTCAGCATAATTTGCATTTTATAGTATTAAGTGAAATTTGGGTTAGTAATGATGAAATTGACTTGTTTAACATTACAGGATACCAGCTTTTTGCATGTTGTAATAATTCATATCGATCTGGGGGAGTTTTATGTTATGTTAAGAATGGAATATTGGTTAATATGATTGATTTAACTATGCAGACAGCTGATGCATTGTTTTTAGTTGTTAATTTTACTAATAGTTCCTTCAGATTGTTAGTTTATATAGGTTACATAGCCATACAGGAAACCAATATATTGATAAATTCTCATCAATACCAATGTTCGCATAGAGACGGGTGGGTCAATACCAATGTTCTCGTATGGGCGGGCAGGTGAGTCAATACCAATGTTCGCGTATGGGCGGGCGGGTGAGTCAATACCAATGTTCGTGTAAGGGGGGTAGGTAAATACCCCTGCGGAACCGCTGTTTTGACATACTAAATTGTAGCATCGTTACATATAATACTGCCAAACTGAAGACAGTCTTGATGAGTTTTAATATATAATAACAATTTTAAACGTTAAAAATGACAATGATACTTCTGATATCAATCTTACTGAGTCTCAAAGGTGATGTTATTTATCTAGGTGATGTAAATTTAAACTTGATTGGAAATTCAATAAGTAAATAGAACTATTTAAGTGTACTTAGTAACCAGGGTTTTATGTCCCTTATAAATGTGCCTACAAGCACTCAATATAGCAGTTCGTCTATTGATCATATTTTTGTAAGAAACCGTAAAATTAATAATATTTCAAGCAGGGTTTTCGAATTTAGGCATTACTGAACATTGTGTTAGTAATATGAAACGTACAGTAGAGCAGACAATATTAGGAACATAAACCAAATAAAATAGTTATAAATCACGAACTAATTAAATCAGAACTCAGTGCCACAGATTGGAATATTTTCTTCCTTAATAATGATGTAAATGCGAGTTTTTATATGTTCCATGATCATTTTAAACAAATAGTAAATATAAGTACAAAGACAGTGCCTATAACCTCCAAAATTAGTAAAGCTAAATTAATTAACCCCTGGATAAATAGGAATTTGATTAATCGTATAAACAAGAGGAAAAGTATGTATAAAATAACCAAAAGAAAACCTTACGATTTGAATTTTAAAACTTACTATGAAAACTTTTGTATTAAATTAAAAGAAGATATAGATAAAACAAAGAAACTTTATTATTCAACATTACTTACAAACTGTAACGGTGATAACAAAAATCAATGGAAAATAATAAATTCATTAACAGGTAGAAAAATGAAAAACACAATAGATAAAGTGAGGTTAGAAGACGGAACAACAATTGAAGATATAAATATTATTCCCGATCTGATAAACAAATATTTCGTAACGGTGCAGTCCGCTGATTATCTAGGTCAAGGTCAACAATCGGCTGCGTCAAGCAGCCTACCCCAGTTCCAATGTGATCGATCGTTTTTTATGTATCCGACAACTGAATTTGAAGTGTTGGATGTCATTAATAAAAAAGAAATCAACAGGATTTGATAAACTGAATGTTAGTATTATAAAAGAAACAGCCAATTTTATTTCACCGGTTCTGACACATATTATTAATTTAAGTTTGTCTTCAGGCGTTTTTCCTGAAAGTTTAAAATTAAGCGTGGTTGTTCCTTTATTAAAGAAAGGACCGTCAATTAATTTAGATAATCTAAGACCAATAAGCCTGTTGTCAGTCTTTTCAAAAATATTTGAAAAAGTTGTTAAAATTAGACTAACAAAATATTTGGATAAATTCAAAATTATTAATAAAACACAATACGGATTTCAGAAGGGGAAGTCAACCGAAGATGCTTTACTAAATATAACAAAAAGGATATATGGTGGATTTAACTGTGGTCAAAAGTTAACCAGGCTGTTCATTGATTTTAGGAAGGCTTTTGATCTAGTAGATCACAAAACATTGTTGACAAAATTGTTTAACATGGGAATAAGAGGAATCACGCAAAAAATGGTTCGAAAGTTTTCTTGAAGGTAGATGTCAACAAACACGAGTTGGAGATAAAATCAGTTCCAAATTATGTATATCTTCAGGCGTTCCACAAGGCTCAGTTATATCCGCAATTCTTTTCTAAATTTTTATTAACGGCTTACTAAATTTACTGTTTCTTGGAGATGTCAGCGCTTTCGCTGACGACATTGCAATTTTTTTACTTTCAAAAGGATTACAATATCATTTTTGAAAGCACTAAGAAAGACCTAACTTTATCGCTAATGTGGTGTGCAGAAAATGGAATGCAAGTTAATGTAACAAAAACTAAATATGTAAACTTTGGTATCAAACCTTTTGATTTTGCAGGCGAGTTGAAGTACCACTCTCTAAGTTGTACATGTAATATTGACTGTGTGTGTCCGTCCATCGACAAAGTTAACAAATTTAAATATCTCGGTCTACTAATGGATGAGAAACTTAACTTTGAAGAACATATTTCAGAGTCACACGGCAAATTAAAATTTTCCATACGAAGCTTCTATTTTTTGAAAACATTTTGCGACCGTTCTCTTTTAAAAACAATATATTTAGCATTAATTGAGTACAAAATCAAATATGGCATTATTGTGTTATGGAAGTTCTTCTTAGTTTTTAATTAACAGATTAAGAGTGACACAGAATAAATTAGTTTGTATAATAATGGGGCAAAGTAGAAGAGTAAGTTCATTCCCGCTTTACATTGATTTAAAATTATTACCCATTCAACATTTATATGTATTTAAAGTATTAACCCTTACCCAGCGGCTTGCGCCTTTAGACGCAGCGTGTATAGGTTCTATACCGCGGCTAGCGCTTTAAAACGCAATTTGCATATTTATCCCCTAAAATTATTTGTGACCTACTTTTTGCCATTTCAACTACTGCGTTATGTTGCGCCAACGTTATTCAATACATTGATGCGTAAAAACAAGGGTTTTGTGTGTTATTGACTCGTTGGCTTTGATGAATGCCGCCACATACCTGGTTGGGAGGGGTCGCCTACAGCGGCTAGCGCCTGGAGGCGCGCCATTGTTTAGTCTACCGTCTGCCTCGCTCACTGCCGCCCGCGCTATTGTGTCTTCACTGTTTGACTTGTTCGTGTTTTACTTATTGTATATATTTTGTTTTCAATATTTTTTTATAGTTTATCAGTATATGTGTGTGTTTATGAAAATCCAAGAAATGGTACAGAAAAATGTTTTTTTGGCTGCTCGAAGTATCCATTATAAACAGTTATTTGATGTATAAGGATGTTCAACTAAAACATGGAAAGAAACCACTGAACCACGCTGAATTCCGACAATCCCTCATCAAAGATCTCGTAGCTGAAAAAGCTGCGGAACCGGCCGCGAGAAGGCGAGGACGGCAGCCGACGGGACCTCCCGAACAACGCTTGGATGAAAAGCAGCACTTTATGAACAGAAAACCAAAAGCAGTAAGATGTGTTGTCTGTGCCAAAAAAGGACAAAGGCGAGAAACAATATATTTTTGTAAAACCTGTGTGTCAAACCCAAGCCTTCACCCAGATGAGTGTTTCGAGAAGTTTCACACAAAATCATTATTCTGGAAATAGGTATGTTGTTTATAAAACTATTATAACTTTGTAAAAAATAAAGATAAAAACGTAATATGTGGTTTTTATTTGTTGTTATTAACCCATATAAACAAAACTAAAATTAACATTAAAAATAAAAATGTATATTTTTTTTGTAAATGAGCAATAGCTAGTAATTTAGCTTAGCGCTTTAAGGGTTAAGAATTTGTTATATAAGAAGTAGTAATTGTAATACAGATGAACTTATGAGCAGTGCAAGATATGCAGAGCATAATATTTTTCGTTTGCCAAAAGTTAATATAGAAGTATTTAGACTACCATTTGAGTATACAGGTCCAAAATTGTATAACAGCAGTCCACTTGAATAAAAAAATTGCAGTACTTTGAAGGTTTTTTTGTATGAAAATAAAACTTTGGATGTATGAGAATAAAATTTTAGAATTTTTATAACGTGTTAGTAAATTGAATTAACTTTAATAGCCCATATATGCATATAGTTTTCGAATTTATTTTTCAATTTGTTTTTATTCTTATATATTGAACACTATATTGTTGAATTGAATTCATGTATGTTTTTATATATGTATCTCAAATAATGGTTAGTACCTTGGTTTGTTTTTCTTTCTTTTATAATTTGCATTATCTTTGTTAACAGTGTTTAATGTTTGCACGGGCAACAGGTGCTCATATGTGTGTGTATATATATATATATATATATATATATATATATATATATATATATATATGGGGCGTTATACAGTAGTTGAATGTAATTTAAATGTTTTTAGGTTTTTTCTTCTTTAGTCCTAAATTATATCTAAATGTATGTATTTATTTTTACATATGTGTATATGTATCTAGTTTGTATGTGTACATTTGTATTTTCATAAATTAAATTTAATGTATATTTGTTATTCGTATATGTTAAACACCAGCTTCATTTTGACACCATATGAAGCGGCATTGTTAACAATTCTTATTGATTTTTATTAGAACTGAACTCTTGTTTTTTTAATGTTATTTTTTGTTTATTTATGCTAACCACACAACTGGAAAAGTGGTTAGCTCTAGTTCCTAAGAATTCAAAATGTATGTACATGTAATATTGTGAAAGGTTGATGGAACAAATAAATATTATTATTATTATAACTAAGAATAAATAAATTATTATGTTGACTAAATCTTTATCACCTATAATTGTATGCACAACATCCCTTGAACCGATACCTGGCAAAATAGTCTCCATCATACATTTACAAAGTTCAGGAACTGATTCATCTTTTGCTGTATGGTCTTCAAAGGAGTTGACTGTTTTTCGATATATTTCTTATATTTTTGGATAATAAATATACTGTCTTCCAGAACATTTTCAAAATGTCTGTGTAATGTTGCCTTGCTAAATGCTACCTTACATTGAAAATGGTACATATTCAAATTGTATACCTGGTCTTGAGATGGCAGCTTCTCCTTTACTTTGTTGTATGTAGCCTTCGTTCCTTAATTGAATAATCAAGCCTTTTCGTTTTTGTGCAGAATATAATAATTTTGGTATCTCTTGAAATCGGGGATCATCCTCATGTTTTCCTTTTATATGACGTTGAAGTCTTGTTATTCCTTTTTTACAAAATATGCAAAACCGCTTCTGCATACTAATACTAGTCTTTGTTTCTGAAAAAAAAAAAAAAAATATATATATATATATACACGAATGTACTAGTTATAATGAGAAATATATCTACATCATATGAGGACCTTTCTTTATTATGAAATATAGTACGACAAAATAGGAATAGAAATAGTTTGAATCAACTTATGAATATCATATAAGTTACCTAGTATGAAAATGACCGCTATCATTTGAAAAAAATCATATTATTGTTATAATATGTATAATAATTTTAACTGATGCAGATTTTGCGTCTAAATGTCACATATAGATGTATTGTTAATTTTTCACATGTACGTTAAGTTTTTAAAATTATATTACAGATCATATTAGTCTTGTTTAAAAACTTAAAAATTTCCAGTTTAACTGTTCCTTTAACACTATTTAATATTAGATATAAAGCTCTTTTTATTATACATAGTACGATGATTTGATTAACCCCTTGCACTCTTGGAAAATTTCTTGTTAGTGTTTTTAATATAAAATTTGAAGATCTGGTTAATAACAAGGGTTACATCAAAGATCAAATACTTACTGCTGATAAACAGGGCTAAATTTTAAAATGTTGCCGAAGAAATCTCTGGCTGCAAAGTCAGAAACTTCTGCTCTAGGGCATAAAATTATTATTGAAATAAGCAAAGAAAGAATCACGGTTCTTGCATGCAGCACACTTCTCTATTATAGTGTAGTTTTGTATGAAGTTCTGTCCAGGAAATATCTTGAAGATTTGACCTACCATGCTTAATATTTGATAGAGGTTCCTCAGCATTCCAGTAGATATTTTTCCGTTTTTCTGGCTTCTTTTGTATTTGGTATACATACTCCCATACTGGTCTATCCGAATCAGTGCTAATGTCATCAACAGAGTCAGAAGAGTCCATGTGTGTGAGGGCTTGGCAGATGTTTTGCGTTTCTTTGGTGGTGACAGTTCTTCCTCCTTGTCCTCTTTACTAGTGCTGTCCTGCTGTATGTCCGCTGAACATTTAATATTTTCAACACCTTCGGAGGCGATGTTTGCTAAAGTCTCGTCAGGTTGGCCGTATACTGAATTATTGTCGTCATCTGCTAATAAGTTGTTAGTGATATTTGTAGCGTCCATAATTTTCTTGAAGGTTTTATAATGGTTTGTTGTAATATCGTTTGTAATTTTATGAGAATACGTCAAATATGTTTGTTTATACGTAGGTGTACGCACTGAACAATGTAAACCGACTGTTTCCTTTTTAGAAACGTGTACTTTATTAAAATAATTTGTAAGAACCGAATGTGTTGTATGGTCTCCTGAATACGCGCACAAACTGGTGGAACGCTGTCTCATAACTGGCAATCTGTGAATAGATTGGCAATGGTACATGGTTACTTGCGCTAGGAGTAAATTGGCAATGGTACAATGCTAGTGGCACTCGTGGGTACCAACTTCAACCAGCTAATCGTCCATGCTCGGTTCGACAACTGTACATGCTGCTTACTTGCCAGGATCTACGATCCACCTACCTACCATCCCGTCCGGAGGGCTTGAAGGGCCTAGTGGACACGGGTCTAGAGCGAGGCGGAAGTTACGAAGCTGAGTTTCGGTCGTGTAATCGACTCGAAATATTATTTAGTTAAAATATATTCGGTTGGCAGCAACTGTGTGACGACTGACGTCATGGTCTATATTTATAAATGGATATTTTTATATTCATATTTATTTATGTATATTATTTATTTATATTTATAAATTTTATTATATTAATATATATATATATATATATATATATATATATATATATATATATTTATTTATATTTATAAATGTTATTTTTATTTTTTATAGAAGATTTTTAATAATCCGTCAGCTTCATAACTGTAGCCGAGGCTGGAACGCTCTTTAGTCTATTAAGCATTGGATCGAGAGGACGCAACAACCATCCATAAGTTTTTGGATCGCGGTGTGGATCGACTTGTAGTCCATTAAGTATTGGAACGCGAAAGGCCCGAAGAGTCCGACGGACGGGATGGCAGGATTGAAGATCCTGGCAAGTAAGCAGCATGTACACAATCGAATCGAGCATGGGCGATTAGCTGGTTGAAGTTGGTACACCTGACAATAGTATGTGCGATGAACTTCCCTGGCCATAGGTACCTCGGTCCCGGCAACCCAGTGTTAAATGGTCCGCCAGTTGATGAGGACGACCGGATTGCGCAACAGAACCTCACCATATACGTACTGCAGACCAGACCGCTATCTCTAGATTTACTACAGATTGGCTTACTACTGGTAATTATCATTCTCTTATTGGATCTGTCGGGCTATCGGCTAAACACGCTCTTGAATCTGCTACGGGAGTATTGTATCCCTGGACCGTCAAGGGAGGAAAGAGGCTTAGAACTATGAAATCCGAAATGCAGTTGGATGAACCACCTGCAAAACGTACTAAAGTGGAAGAAGGAAAGTCCGGTGCAGGGTTATCAGCAACGGCTGGAAGCAGTTTGATCACAATGGCTAATTCTACATTTAAGACTGGTAAGCTTGTTTTCATGCATACTCGTCTGATGTATAGTTACGGATATCAATATAAGACGATATCTATAGAAGAATGGAAAACAACTCTTGGTATGTACACCATACGCGCGTATACCCTGTAATGGTCTTCCATTCTACCTAACAGAATCTGAATTTAATAACTTACCTATTGGATCAGACGGTAAACTATTCAGAGTTATGGTTACTTCTTTGGGATTTAGAACACCGTTTGTCACTGACAGTGCTGGAACAAATTTAGTTAACTCTAACTTGCTCGTACATGGAATGTACGTATACAGTCTTAATAATAAATACGGAGGAACCTGCGAACTCGCCTTCCTCTATTATAGATTGGGAAATCAACGAGACCAAGGGCGTTAAAAAAATATATTAATCCAAACGCCCTTCCTGTTCTGTACAGAAGTAAAAAAAATTAAGAGGATGTCTAGTTCACAGTTTACTGAATGGTTTCACAATAATTTTGTCCCCATGGTAAAATCCCTTTTAAGTAGATTGTGCAAGTTTCTTAATATTTCAGGTTCTTGACAGCTGATCATATGTTTGGTTAACTTTTGTAAATAATGGAATTAGAGAGTTTTTCTACATTGTTAATAGGTAATACAAAGTTTGTGAAATTTGATTACCGGTATATCTTAGGCCTTATACATAAATGTACAAGTTTTATATTTGATTTCCTGCCATGGCTACAGATTATTTTTGGATTCTATATCTTGCAAAGAATTACCAATTATTAAAGAATTATTAGTGAACATAGTGTCATGGTATATTTATGATAGTATTATTTCAATTTCAAGTAATTTGAATTTGAATTTAAATAATCATAAGATATTGAATGTCAATATTTTACACTTCACTGTCCAATAACAATGGAATTATGGGATTTGAACAGATTGTTATATTGGGTACTATAACAGTACGACAGTATTTCAGACTGCTGAAGTGCAAAAAATATAATTTTGAAAAAATTTAGCAATATATTTTTCTGGTTTTATTTATAGGCACAAATTTACTTACAGTTGGCTGCTGGTATTTTAAAACTGTTGGCCCAACAATATTATTTTGGGTTGGCCCAACAACATTATTATGGGTTGGCAACTGGTATTGTGGTATATTGTGATACCATACCACTGTACGTGTATGGGTGGGTGGGTCAATACTACTGTACGTGTATGGGTGGGTGGGTGGGTTGATACCACTGTACGTGTATGGGTGGGTCAATACTACTGTACGTGTATGGGTGGGTGGGTGGGTTGATACCACTGTACATGTATGGGTGGGTGGGTGGGTCAATACTACTGTACGTGTATGGGTGGGCGGGTAGGTCAATACTACTGTACTTGTATGAGTGGGCGGGTGGGTCAATACCACTGTACGTGTATGGGTGGGCAGGTGGGTCAATACTACTGTACGTGTATGGGTGGATGGAACTGTTTATGAAACAAACTTGAAATTACCAATGTCCAACCCCTTTCATATTTTCTACTGGACATCTGTATGTATGTAAATATATTTAAATATTTATTTATTGGCGCCTGAAGCTGACTTAATTACTGTTGCTCTGGACTTTGTTTGGTTATATGATGAATTGAGTAGTTGTATGCCAGGCAGGATGTTTTAATTATTAATTTTAATGGAGAGTTGATATATATATATATATATATTCCAGATATTGTTGGCAAAATTCAGTGAATAAAAATAAAATTAAGAGTTTAATAATATCTGATTTAAAAATTTATCGAATTAGCCTAACATAACATCATATGAAAATTAGTATGTAAAAATGACTAAACATCCCTGTGGAATCTGTAAAAAAGGAGTAGGCTCTGGGTCAGTTTGTTGTAAAGGGTCCTGTGGTTATTGGTACCATAAAAGATGCCTTACAGATATGTCTGATGTACAATTTAGAGAAATTTGTAAAGAGGGTGAACTTCACAAGTGGAAATGCCACAACTGTGAAGCTTTGTCAACCAATCTGGAGCTCAGTACTATCGACAATGTGGAAGAGAAAATAAGGAGTTTAATTACTGACAACAACACAAGTGATGACCTGGAGCTCTCGCTCACTATTGCAGCAGAAGCTGGTAATTTATTGCTAAGGGAAAATGAACACTTACAACAGGAATTACATAGAGTTAAATTGTCTAAAACTGAATACCAAAATATTTTGGAGGATAAAATAAAAAGCTATGAGGATCAAATAAATATGCTAAAATTAGAAAAAATAAAGTTAGTCACTGAATCAGCTAATGAGATTGAGGTGTTAAGGGATGGATTGAGGAAGAGTGATACATTCGGTAACAACTTGGCAACCCAGATGGATTGTGAAAGGTCAGAGTTCAAAAATAAGATGGAAGACTTCATAATACAAAAATCCCACCTTAAAAAAAAATTATGGAGTTGGAAGGAACTGTCGCAGTACTTAATAGGCAAACAGACTCTGCAGCGCAAGTTGCTAGGCTTCTGAAATCAGACGAGGCTGCCTGGGCCAAAGCCAGATGGGTTGATGACTCAATTCTTCAATCATATTTCCATCCCTTCAATCAGTATCCCTTAAATATGGAAGTGTCCATACTCTTCCTTGGCCCACTTCCTACCCAGGTTCTTAAACACTGTAGCAGTGAAGATGTAAAAGTTGAAATGGACTCAATAAAATTAAACAAATTCAAATATGTCCTTTTTTGTCTTAATGATAGCCTTGATCCAAGGGCAGATGACTCAGGCTCACACTGGAGCCTTCTGGTGTTTGATAATGTTAGGAAATGTGCTTATCACCTAGATTCAAGTTCTGACTTAAATAAGCCCAGTGCATTAGCACTCATGAAGAAGCTGGAGTTTGGGGACGTTTTGCTTGATATCCCTTGTCCACAGCAGCAAAACAATTTTGAATGTGGCATTAATGTTCTGGTCAACACTAAAATTGTAACTGAATTATACTGCAAGCATCTAATAAGTCAAAGTTTATCTTTGTATGATTGGTACAAGTCATATATGTCAGGTGTAGTGGTTCAACAAGACAAATTTTACAACAATCTAATCAATAATACAAGTGAATGTAACTTGAAGACTAAACCACAACATGATGTGATACCAGACGGGGTAACACCACATGCAACTCTAGTAAAGGATGACTGGAATGCTGTACGGCAAAAAGGAAAAAAACATAAAAGCTGAAACAAAATAAAGCTAATTCAACAAACATCTCAGTAAATGAAACTTTAATTGTTCTTGACAATGCATTCTCCCCACTAGCAGCGGAAAGAGAGTTTGTCTTAACGTTAGATGATGCTGACATACAAGATGAGCTAAATATCATTAATAAATCTAAGCGCAAGAAAAAAGTGTCACATTTCAGGAACAAAACACACACTAGCTACTCTGATAACAAGAGAAAACTAAGAAAACTAAATACTCCTAAAAACATATTTAAAGTTACTGAGACACATGATCTTCCTCCTAAGTATAAAATAAACACCTCAACTCCAGGAAAGACTACATATATGGCTAATATTCAACAACCTAATATTGACACAGACAAGAAGCCCAAGTTGTACATAACAGGAGACAGTCACGCCAGAGTCTTTGCTGAGTTACTGACTCCACTCTTTCCTCAGTATAACGTCACATCAACCTTTTATCCTGGTGCACATCTAATTCATGTACTTAATGAACTAGAAAAACACAAATTGCAATTTACAAATAAGGACTGTATTATACTTATAGGTGGTACGAATCGAACTGACTCCCATCACTATGATCGGGTTTATGCCAAACTGAGGTTGATTATTAATACCTTCAAAGCAGAAATCATACTGACTGAACTTCCCTACATTTACCTGCAGCCATACAACGGGAGGAAGTTCTTTGAGATAGAACAGTGTAATTCAGAGCTTTTGGCACTGTCACTGGATTTTAATGTAAGGTTTTTGATTTTTAACCATAAACTGAATTACAAGGACCACTATGTAAAAAGTGGGCTCCACCTGAATTTAACAGGAAAAACTATAGTCTGTAACTGTGTGTTTTCTTGGCTTGCAGGATCTCTTTGTGTGGAAAGTATAAATAAATTAGATAAGTGTCACATTCCACCCATAATCAAACATACTAATGCCTACTTATGTGCAAAAGAACAGGGACCAGACACCCTGATTAGACAAAACAAAAAGGATACGAGTGGTTGAAGCAGACATGGCCGATATGATAGTTAACTGTGGTAAACAGGAGTGCACAGCTTTTGCACATTGTATCTCGGAGGACACCTATCATGAAAAAAATATGTCTGAAGGTGTGGCAGTTGTCTTTAAGGACTTTTTTGGTAGACCATCTCCATCTGATGTCATTCAACCATATTTAGCATATCAACAAATAAGTGAGATGTCTGGTGTCTATGGTTTGATCACTAAGGAAAGGTATTTCAATAAACCATCAAGATATAATTATGACAAAGCTTTTCAGATTCTGGCTCATGATTTTAAAAGCCGAAATTTTAAACGTCTTATATGCTCTCCTATGGGATGCACCGGGGACAAAATAGGACTCGACCACTTTGTGGCCAACATAATAAAATTTCAAAAGTATACTGGTGGACACATTGACATTATAGTACATGTGGAGGAGTCAAATAAACAGTTGAGAAGAGGTCTGTCCCACAGAGACTTCGTGAGAATGCTGAGACAACTGTTATCTCCTGATGGGGCAGCTGCATGTCATCATGAGGAGCCCACAGAACTTCACTCCAATGATATCCAACAAACTGAGGACAACCGAGTAGACCAGCATCATCAGATTATGATCAACCAACAGCCTCAACTCAACAGCAATGTGTGTGTGTCTGGTGCTGTGAGTAGTGGACCCTGTGTCTTCCCCTCTTCTATTCTGAAACCAGGTCCCCTCTCATATATGGAAGCAGTAGTCCATGGTAGAGTGAATGATGGTTTCAATGAGATCATGTACAATGATGATAAGATACTAACTGGTGGTTTAAATAATAGTTTTATTGATAAAAATTTAATACCTATTCCTTTTTTAGAAAAAAGGACAGTAAAAAAAGTGCCCTCTTAAATTCAGACACCAATTGCAAACAAAAGTCCACCTTTCCCACTTGTGTATCTATATCAGATGAATCTATTAGTCATAGTAACATGAGTGTTGTACAGCATCGAAACCCTAAAGGAGGAGATTCTCATAGTCTTAATATATTGCAAGTTAATATTCAATGTATACGCAATAAAATTTTAGAATTAGAACACTTCTGTGCTGTAGAAGATATTCATGTTATTTGTGTTTCTGAGCATTGGCTCAAGGATGACCAATCTGATATATTTATTCCATCAGGTTTTGTAAGAGCTAGTTTAGTTTGTCGTAAAATAAAAAAAAAAATGGGGGTGTATCTATTTTTTTAAAGGGTGGAATAACATTTAATGAACTAAACTTAAATAATTTTTATGCTGAAATGGATTTTGAAATATGTGGTGTTAGAATAACAGATTTGATTTGTATATTGTTAGTGTATATAGATCAACAAGTGGAAACACAAAAGTATTTTTTGATTTGTTTGAAACTGCCCTTAAAGCAATTTTAAAAAAATATTAGAGTTGTGATTTGTGGGGATTATAATGTGCATTTCATTGATAATGAGTCACATGATACATTTGCTTTTCTAAATCTGCTGAGATCATTGAATCTAACTCATACAAATAATTTACCTACTCGCTTGAGTTCTTGTCTTGATAATGTAATTGTGAATTTCCCCACAGACTATTATCAAATTCATAAAATTGGCGGCCTTTTTGCTGACCATGATCCTCTAGTTTTTAAATATTTAATTGATAATAAGAAGCACAAAGAAATAGCGAGTACGAAAAATGCAGGTACACTAATTAGAACAAAGTGTGATAAGCAGATAGATAAATTTATAGAATTACTCAAAACAGAAAAGTGTAGTGCTATTGAGGACTACCTTAACCCTTTCCACTCCAATTACTGGGAACCCAGTTTCCCTATCAGCTCCATTTACTTTTAAGCAAAGATTGTCTACTACATTTGTTCAGTGGGAAAAACATATATCTGATAGTTCCAAAAAGCTTATGTATTTTTTCTTTGTTTCTTCTATGACTAAAGTATAGATTAATATAAAATAAAACATATGTTTTTATTTTCAAAATTTTTTAATTATATATATTCATTGGAACAAAATTGAATTTCTAACAAAAAAACGGATTCAAGAAGAATTTTTGAAAAATTTTAAATAGGAAGAATAGTATTTGATGTTTGTTTTTTGTTGTTTGTATCCTTACAAACAAAAAAAATATATAATTCTAAAACCGAATTTTTTTGAAAAACAACATTTTTACCAAAAAAATTATTTTCACTGCAACTAGTAAACAATTGCTCCGTAAATTTTATTTTATTGCTTAGCAACAGTCAAAATGTACATAATTTAGACCAAATTTGTAAGTAAAGCTTTTTTCAATAATTCAAAACATGTTATCAGCTAAAAATATAAACAGACAAAATCTAATAGCCTACTTGCAACGCTCTTTTATTCGACAGGAATCATCATCGTAAAATAAAAATATTATGAATAAACAGTAAAACAACAACGATAACCTAGCAACAACAATGCGTTTTATAAGCTCATTACGAACGATAACATATGACGGAACAAAGTGAGTGCAGATAGCTGTTGCAGTCAGCCAGCTGTTTACGGAGCAGCCACAGACGACAAACATTACATTTCATGAGGTTTGTTTACCGATACTAAACTCAAACGGTTCCGAAAAAATTCTACAGGTAGCAGCACATATCAAACAAAAACCCTAGCGGTCAATAATGTAACTACGTCAGTCTAAATACAATCATAGAACGTTTTTATAGAGACGTCGGGCCCGGCCCGACATTGGAGTTAGTGCGGTAAGTTGCGTGGCGGGGCTGCCCCGCCACTTGAGTGGAAAGGGTTAATGGAATGGGTGATGTAAAAACTTTATTTGATACTTATTTTAAAAATATTGTTAATCTATGGCATTATTGTTCTCCTCTAAAAAAACCTGTGACTTTTAAAAATGTCAAAAATAAGGTAAACTGGTATACAACTCTGGTCTTAGCACTAAAAAACAAAATGTTAGGTTATTATGACATCTACAAAAATTTATCAAGGATAGGCTCTCCTAATTGTAATGCAGCTTATAGGTTGTATATTCATTATAAGAAGTTGTATAGGAGTGAATTAGAGAAAGCTAAAAGAAAGGCATGTGAAGAGTTTATAGAAAATTCATCTAATAAGTGCAAGGCTGCATGGGACATAATAACGCAAGAACATACACCTTTTCGCACTAATGAAATCAGAATTGATCCTGAGCAATTAAATTCTTATTTTCTGAACTGTGCTCAGGAGTTAAAGAGAAGAATCCCTACACCAGCTACTCAAGCTGATTGTATAGCTGGTGTGAAACCTGGGGCTCCACCCTTTCAATGGGACGCTATCAGCCCGGAACAGGTACTTACAGTTGTAGCCAAATTCTCAAACTCTAAAACTATGGATTTTTACTGGTTTTCTAATTTTATTATTAAAAAAATTATACATCTGATTTCTAACTCGCTTGCTTTTATATTTACTGAATGTCTTAAGGTGGGATATTTTTCTGATCTGCTAAAAGTAAGTAAAGTTATTCCTGTTTTTAAGAAAGGAGACAAACAATTGCCTCAAAATTACCGTCCCATATCCATAGTTCCGGTTTTTTCCAAAATATTTGAATCGCTCATCTATCAACAAATTAGTAAACATTTCAATTCTTTAAATTTACTTGTTGACCATCAGTTTGGCTTTAGAGAACAAAGGTCCACCACCACTGCAGTCATGAGAGTAATTGATAAAGCCTTGTTATCTTTTGAAAGTAATGAATCATTGGCACTCACACGGTTTGATCTAAGCAAGGCCTTTGATTGTGTACCTTTTGACAAACTTTTAGGCAAATTAAAATACTATGGTATCACCCATCATTCAATTAAAATTTTAGAATCTTATCTATCCAATAGAACTCAATTTGTGACGGTCAAGGGTAAATTGTCCTCGGTTGGTCGTGCATCCGTGGGTGTCCCCCAGGGTTCAGTACTTGGACCATTCCTTTTCATAGTTTATATCAATGATCTTTCTCTTTCTGGCGATGTGGATGCAGTGGTCTACGCTGATGATACAACTCTTATGATGTCTGACAGATGTCCCATCACACTAGATTTAAAGATGCAAAATGCTGAAATGATATCCCTTAACTGGTTTGCTACTAATGAATTGCCTTGCAATATTGAAAAAACCCAACGCATTCTTTTAAGTCTTTCTCAAAACTCAAATGATCAATCAGTAAAATTACTAGGTTTACTGATAAATAAAAAACTGAACTGGGCAGAGCAAATAAATAAAATTACACAAAAAATTAGTAGTCTCATATTTATTCTGGAAATTAAAAAAATTTGTCTCTTTTGAGTATTTAAGGATGACATATTTTGGACTCTTCCAATCGCATATATAGCATATGGCTTGATTCTCTGGGGCCATTCTCCACACACAAGCAAAATATTACTCACCCAAAAAAGGTAATTCGAATCATGTGCGGGGTGGCACCAACGGAGCACTGCCGTCCATTGTTCAGGGAAATGAAAATAATGACTATCATAAACCTCTATATATTCCACATTTTAATCTACACCAAAAATAATATACACCTTTTTAACACTAGACAAGATACACATAAATACAACACCAGAGGAAAGAACAAAATTGATGTCCCACAACATAGATTGGCTTTGACAGGTAATTCTCATAAGGTAAACACTATTCGTTTTTTTAATAAGCTACCAGATTATTTAGTAAATTTGCCACTCAAACAATTTAAATCTAAATTAAATAGCTGGCTCATTGAAAACCCTTTCTACAGTATACATGAATTTTTGGAACACTCTTTGGATAATCTGTAGCCCTTAATATATGCTCTCTACAGTAGGATAATTTGTAATATTTGTTGTTCTTGGTTTTTTTTGAATCTATGGAATTATGCTTAGATTTAATAATTTTGTATCATAAAATTGTATACTCATTGACGTTGCCTATTTCATGTAATATGACCAATGGTAATAAAGTTTCTTGATTCTTGATTATTGTTTTCCTTAAGATTGTTTTTTTCTTCCAAAAGGCACATACGTACGTTGTAATATTCTGTTTTTAATAAAACCACCACGCTTTTATCCACCGTCCTTTTTTGTTGTTTCTTTAGATCGGCTAAGTAAATCAATTGTTTGGCAAAGGATGGCAATCAATTTGTGCGCTTTTGTTGATATATAACAAATTATAAGCCAACACTGTAAGTACTTTTCTAAAATGACTCCAATTGTTGTCAGAATCGAATCTATCAATGTCTGTGGTTGAGATTATATTGTAGTGGTACGTGATTAATTCCAATTCACCCATATAAAACAAAACCCTTTCTTCTTCAGGGAGTGTGTGTGCATGTACATTATCCTTTACATAGCTATAATATGTTTTCGTAAAGTCTTCTAAAGGTTTAGGTACGATCCCTGTAGCTAAGACATAATTATTGGCCAATGCGAGCCCGTATCGTAGACCTCGATAAGATAATGATTTGTAAGCGCATCCAGTCATGTTATAAGATATACGTACATTTTTGTTCGTTTCATCAGGGAACATATCGTGCTGTTCGGTAATCAATCTTAAATAATTTTCAATGTCACCAGACGTAGCAACTGCGTCCTTACTAACAATATCACGGATATTGACATATTCTTTTTTATTAATTATTGTGGATGGGTAATAGATTGCATTGTCACGATCGCGATTCATGATTTTTTTTGTTAGCCGTACATTACTATATTTTCTGGTACGGCTATTTATCTTGTGTTGATTGAATTTAATTGTCTTATTATGAGCAAACTCCAACGTCCGCTCACAGCGTTCGTACACTTGTTTGTCTATGCTAGCTATTTTATATTCATAGCATTTCCTCAATTTCAGTTTTAAATAATCTCGCCTTGCGCGTTCGGTAGAAAATCTATAACCTTGATTGTTGATTTTGCGAAATAATGTTTTATCGGGTCTTGTTTTATTTCCATTTTCCTTTTCTTTAACAGAACTACTACTTTCACCACTGTCATTGCTGTCATCGCTCTCGGTACTACTCTCACTGCTTTCACTAGTACTGTCGCTGCTGTCACTACTACTGTATATTCTAAATCTTTTGCGTTTAGAATCAATATTACTCCTGCTTCTAGATCTTTTAAATGAGTTATATGTTGTTTGTAGCGTACTTACAACAGCTTGTGGTGTATTTGAATTTGTCAATTCCTTTAAACTAGCATTTTTGAGATTGGTCACACTGGTGGGCACAGGTTGGAGCTGTGACCCACTGGAGGGCGTGGGTTGGAGTTGTGACCCACTGGAGGGCGCCGGTCGGAGCTGTGACCCGCTGGTGGACACAGGTTGGAGCTGTGACCCGCTGGAGGGCGCCGGTTGGAGCTGTGACCCGCTGGCAGGCGCAGGTCAGAGCTGTGACCCGCTGGTGGGCACAGATTGGAGCTGTGACCCGCTGGAGGGCGCCGGTTGGAGCTGTGGCCCGCTGGTTGGCGCATGTTGGAGCTGTGACCTGCTGGCGGGCGCAGGTTGGAGCTGTGACCCGCTGGCGGGCGCAGGTTGGAGCTGTGACCCGCTGGCGGGCGCAGGTTGGAGCTGTGACCCGCTGGCGGGCGCAGGTTGGAGCTGTGACCCGCTGACGGGCGCTGGTTGGAGCTGTGGCTCGCTGGTTGGTGCAGTTTGGAGCTGTGGCTTGCTGGTTGGCGCAGGTTGGAGCTGTGACCCGCTGGTGGACGCAGGTTGGAGATGTGACCCGCTGGTTTGCGCAGGTTGTAGATTTATTACAATTTGATCGCTCCCTTTATACATCGATATCAGCTGTCTTAGTGTAGAGTTAAGGTTAGGCAGTTTCTTTGGTGGCGAGTCGGTTTCTATTGGTTCGCTTGGACATTTTCGATTGCATGTTGGTAACTGTTGTAGATGTTCCTGTTTTTGAAACAAATAAAAATAATCAGATCCTTATACATATAAAGAATCTATCAGAGCACTTGTCCTACGTACAGTGTTTACTTTGATTTATATTGTGCTTATTACATTCAGTAAGACAAAACATGTTCCTACTGGCATCTTTATCATGCAAAAGTGCGTTGTGGTTGTGGTTTTTAATTTAAAAACCTTTAAACACAATTATTTAATAAAACATAAACCAGATAACAAGAAAATCAAGGAAACTTGTCTTTAGGTGATTTTTTATATGTTTGTATTAATTTTTACATTGATACAATAATAGTAAATAATAAAAATGCGAAATTGAACATTTAAAAAATCTAAGTAAATCGAACACTATCATCATAATAACGAGATTTAAATTAAAGATTGGACGAATAAAAACTAAACTAATAAATCCATCAGCGCACCTTAACAGAAACTGTTTTGGAGTCAGTTTTTACTGGTTCTTTCAGGCATTTTCGAGCTGAAGTTGGTGGTCTCCGTGGTTGGGTCTGTAAAACAGGGCTTTTGTTATTATATAAAAAAATCCAGGTAAGTCTAACACTATCCACATAAGAACGAAATTGAAACTAAAGACTAGCCGAATAAAAGTAAAATAATAAAACTATCACCTAAACAGAAACTGTTTGTGTGTCGGCTTTTACTGGTGGTCTCATGCATTTTCGAGTTGAAGTTGTCGGCCTCCGTGTTTGAGCCTGTAAAACAGTTTTTTTGTTATTTCTGGAAATGTCTACACAAATGCAACTTAAATAAATCCCATATTAAAGAAGTTTTTTAGAACCTTGTACGGTATACGTGTGGATAAGCATGTGGGCCATTACCATTGTTTGGAGTTGTTTGAGTTCCACATTCAGCAGAACTCGAACACCACCCATCATCGTGAAATTCACAACAAAGCAAGACCAAAGCAGGCTGCTGGTATTTTAAAACTGTTGGCCCAACAATATTATTTTGGGTTGGCCCAACAACATTATTATGGGTTGGCCAAACGACATTGTCGATGGTTGGCCCTACGTTGGGAATTTGTTTGTTGGCCAACCGTAAGACAGAGTGCCAAAACATACCGTTGGCCAACCGTTAGCAGCTACATTGGGCCAACAATTTTTGCTACTGGGGTAAAATCTAGCCAGAAAAAGCCATTCCCCTCATTGATAATTCAACCCCCATCCAAATGAGTTGAAGTGGTGACATTGAAGTGACATTTCTCCCACCAAATGACACAGCTAATAGAAAGAGCTTCTGGAATGCTTTGAACATTACTATCGCAAACAATTGTTGCGTTCAATTTTATTTGAGTGCACTGAGAGTGAATCAGTGAAAGAATTCTCGAGGGAAATTATTATGAAACATGTTTTGTATTAGTGTGCTGAGTCCTGTAATGACATTAACCCAACAACACTGGAAAAATATCGTAACATAAAATATAGGATGAACTGATCCTTGAAAATGAAAGTGGTCCTTGCAGATGAAAGCCTTGCAGACATAAGAAATATTCCTGGCTGTGAGGAAATTGAAAATATGGAGGTTAATGAGTGGGTTAACTCCAATGAACGAAAGCTGACTGACGAATGACATTGTAAATGCTGTATTAGGACTGAAGATCAGGACGACAAAGGAGGTGATGAGGACAGCCATGATGACAACGCAGCCCAGCCTACAACCAGTGTTACCGCTGAAGAGAGATTCAGTGCATTGGAGGTAAGAATAACATACAAATTAATCACTATTTCAAGGCTTATAAATGATTAAACTAAAGCAGATATTTTATACCTAATGATTAGAGTAAAACTTTAATTACTTGCATTTCTATTTAAAATTTAAAGACCAGTGTACAGTACAATAAACACAGTGCAATTTAGTTTTTCAAATCTGTATTGCAATATAAATTAATACAGTGCAAATTTCTTTTCAGATTGCTTTAAAATTTGAGGAACAAAGCCCAGAGTCAATGTCTTCCTACATTTTCTACTGAAAAGTTAGCAGGACATTGCGGCCAGAAAAAGATGCTATAAAAAAGTGTAAAAAATAAATGACTTTTTCAAATCCTAAAAATGTAAATATTTTTTAAAGATTTCTTAATATGTAACAGGTAATACAATGTATGCTTTTTTTATTATAATAGTATAGTGACGTTTCTAGTGCAGTACAACATGTATAATAGTTTAAAAATAAAGCAAACTTTATTGCGTAACAAACTGTTTTCTTATTGTTCTTGAAGAAGCTATACAAAGGTTTGTTCTCATAACTATACAAAGGTTTTACCTTTGTATAGTTATGTGATCCTGTAGCTTGCAATGTAGTTGTAAAATAAATAATACATTGTTAAAACAATAATAGTATGATTCAATATGCATTTATTACCCGCCTTGGCCGTCAAAATATCGTAACCTTGGATAACCAGAAATTTCTGTTATCGAAAACGGGTCCAGCCCCGATTACTTTCGATAATCTACTTTCTACTATATTAAATTAATGAAAATATAGCATTTTACTGAAACCTACTTACTACTTTCTATCAGTATGTCCACAAAAATAAATGCTATCATATAATATATAATACATAACGTAAAAATTTTTTATTTCCATTTTGCGGTATGTAATATTTATAAATTTATTTTCATTTATATCATAAAGGGGGTGTTACATATCAAATAAGCAAAAATAAATTTACTGTGAAACAACAAAATGTCCTAAAATTGCTGCATATACTGAATTCATTAATATACAAACGTTTAGCTAAAACTATGTTAGATCAAATAAAAACATAATTGTTCAATGTACAGGGCGTTTCAAAAAGAATCATCCGATTTAAAAAATTTATTGCTATTCATCTATAAGTCCGATTTGATAGAACAATGTACTGTCAGTAAGAGGAAGCTCTCGTTTCGAGTGTTTTCCGCTAGGTAGCAGTAGCGCGCTTCTGTCAACGCCCAGCTCAGTTATTGACAAAATGGCATCTAAACAACAGAAGGCTTTTTGTGTTATACGGTTTGCTAGATGTGAGTCTGTGATTACCGTGCAACGTGAATTTCGTACCACATATGGTGCTGATCCTCCTACAGCCCAGAGCATAAGAAGATGGTATAAGCAATTTACTGATACAGGCTGTCTCTGTAAAGCAAAATCATCGGGTCGTCCACGTGTGTCCAATGAAGACGTGGAGCGCATCCGCGACAGTTTCGCCCGTAGCCCGCAAAAATCCACTCGCCGTGCTGGTAGGGAACTTAACATTCCTTCAACATCAGTATAGCGTGTTTTACGCCGACGTTTACATTTGAAACCATACAGGATTCAATTACTATAAGCTTTGCATGAAGGTGATAAACAACAACGTGTTCAGTTTTGTGAGTTTATCCTAAGCCAGATGGCAGTTGACGATGATTTGGTAACACGCATGGTGTTTAGTGACGAGGCAACTTTCCATTTGAGTGGAAAAGTTAACCGTCACAATGTGAGAATATGGGGAACCGAGCAACCACATCACATCGTACAGCATGAGCGAGATTCCCCAAAACTTAATGCTTTCTGTGCAATCTCACGGAATAAAGTGTACGGTCCCTTTTTCTTTCAAGAGAACACTGTTACGGGATTGACATATCTCGATATGTTAGAAAACTATCTCTTCCCTCAGTTAGAAACAGATTCCAATGACTTCGTGTACCAGCAGGACGGTGCCCCACCACACTGGAATCTTCATGTGAGAGTTTTTAAATGGTAGGCTTCCTCAAAGATGGATCGGTCGTACTGGACCTAACGATTCCGCGTTACATCACTGGCCTCCAAGGTCACCGGACCTTACTGTTTGCGACTTATTTTTGTGGGGATTTGTGAAAGACATTGTTTATATCCCTCCCCCTCCAACAACATTGGTTGAACTAAGGAACCGCATTAGAGCAGCCATCGAATCTATCACTCAAGAAATGCTAGCTAAGGTGTAGGACGAATTTGAGTATCGCATAGACATATGCCGTGCATCTCAAGGGGGCCATATTGAGCACCTGTAAATGGTATGTAAAAAAAAACTTTATTTTAACTATGTAAAAAAACTTTATTAGTTATCCTTTAATATAAAATTAACCTCATGTCCATATTATTATTAGTATTGAAATTATAAACCTACAAAATCGGATGATTCTTTTTGAAACACCCTGTATATTATAATGGTGTCTAAAGATCTAGGCATTCATGAAGTTTTAAAGTGAAAGTTGTCTTGATTTTGATCTTGATGAAAGGTATAAAATAAGTTGTGTATTATAAGATCTATTTAGATTGAAATAAAAAAATTGGATGAAGTAGAAGTGAAAATAATAATAAAAATAAATACGGTAATTTCAAAAAATTTTTTGTCACTTTCTGGCTCTAAATGGAAATGCTCTTGTTCAGACTCACTATGTCAAATCAAACGATCAATGATTGGTGCATATTAATGTAACTGGCAACATGTAGAATTCATAGATAGCCAAAACAGTTTTTTGCAGCAGGGCTCTGGGCCGTGCTATGGCAGATCAACGGATATCTGTAGACTGCCACTACAGAAATATCAAGAGATAGCCGCTGTCCACCAATACAAAATAAAAATACAGTAATATTTTATGGCTACTGTAAGACAGTTGATGTTAACACAAGGAATGTTAATGCTAACACCCACAAATGTCGCCATATTTTTAGTGATTTGTAACTTTTTAAAAAAAATTGCTATAAATGTATTAATAGCATAAGAAGGGTAAAATTTACATCATTTTTATCAGAAAGAAATGCATTTTTAATATTTATAGTGGGGAATGAATCAATAAAATTAAAACATTTTATAAAAATAAGTTATTTATAAATCATTCATAAAATAATTTTATAAAAAGTTTATCTGTCATCTATGTATGTAAAAGTATAATATTAGAAGAAAACCGAGATACATTTTTTTTTATTGCGTAAAACGTGTAATGATGGGTTTATTACAGATATGCATAATTGTAATAAACCCATCACAACCTCCCATCCATACATGCACGCAGGTGATGACCCACCCACCCACTAATACATGCACAGTGATGACCCACCCACCTACCCATACATGTACAGTGGTATTGTTGTGCATAATTTTGTGCTGAAAAAAAAATATATCAATATATTGGTCCAATACTTACACAAAATTAGATAAAAAGTAATAACTAGTCTAAATTTGTTGCTTAGCAACGAATATGACAATCAGATCGTTCAAGTATTTCTCGAATGTCACTTGAACGACACGGATCACCCATAGTCACAAATAACAATAAAAACTAGTTAATACAAAATAATAATGTGCTGAACAAAATAATACATCATTATATTGTCCAATATTTATACAAAATTATAGAAGTATAAACTAAATATCTTGCCTAGCGATAAATATGACAAGCAGATTGTTCAAGTATATCTCAAATGTCACTCAAACAACACGAATCACCCATAACCACAAATAATAATGAAAACTAGTATAATAATAATCACAAAAGCGAAATAATACATAAAATAATAACAAATAATACACAAAAGCTAAAAGTCATATGAAAGCACAACAAAAAACATAAACAACTACCGGCTTGACAAAGGTGAACGGGCAGACAGACAGATGGCGTGTGAACGAAGTAAACAAACAAAATCAACAAACCACTGTGCCACGTAGGAAAATCATAGAGCGAATTCAAAGACACGTAAACAAACACTGGTTCACAGTCTTTCAAATGATATAATATGCATTTGAAACGGCTTTGACGTTTTATTTCGACTGTAAGCGGCTGTAACCGTGCATGCACATATCACCTCAAATTGAGGCAGTAACATTTTACCAACGAACCGATTGAGGCAATCAACATTCATTGGGTTAAAGAAAAAAATGTTAATTTTAAAAATTTGGATAAAATTTATATTGAAATGTATCTATAGTAATTTCCAGTTGACTTACAAAGCTACAACTTACGTTGAATTAAATTATAAATAACAGTAAATTGAAAATAATCATGTTGTCATGTCTAGAGTAGAGACTAAAAATAAACATTTACATTATTGAGTTGGAGGTGCCTGGACTGTCTGAGCTGGTAAGCAGTCTGGATGGCCGAGGCAAGATCTCTTCTAACACTAGAAGTCTCAATTCAGAGGGGGGGAGTAGTACTCCTACTAGGAAGAGGTGGTCTGGGAGACACAGTACTTGAAAGTTCTTCCAGAAGGAGGCCTCTGGAGTTCTTTCTACTCCCGTGTTGCTCCTGACCTCCAATCTGCCGCCTCTTCCTCCCTGCCCCCTAACTCCTCGTTCTAGCCAAAGGCTTCAGAGAGTAACTACTGCCCTCTTCTCATTCTAATTGTACTGTGCTGAAAACAAATTGAATGCACTTTAATTGTGAGTGATAAAAAAGTGTACCAAAAGTGAACACTTTCAGTTCTTTGGCGCCTACATATTAGATGGAGGTAGATTTTACATTATTGTTTGGCACCATTTTGTTTATAAATGAGACAATTTTCATCAATCTCCATGCTTCAAAATTGAAGGCTGGCGGCTACCTTTTTCTTCCTTTGACCAAACACTGTAAAGAACTGGTCTCTAGACATAATTTGACTCTAGACACAGTCTATAGTCATTGTTATGACACTGGCCTAAGCTTAAGTTCTAAAATTATTTGATTCCAGTTCAAATAGAAGCTAAAAAATAAGAGTTAGTATTAGTTAATTGGTCTATTTCTTTTCGTTTATTGTCTGTTTGAATTTGTTTTAATTTAAAAATTCAAAATACACAACCAACTTTGAGTAAACTCTCTATTTTATAATTCAAATTAGATCTAATTATTTAAATCAAACAATGAAAAAAATATAGTCAATTTTACCTTATTATTTTTAAAACATGGGCAATTTAAAATATTTACAATAGGTTCAATAGTTCAAAAATTACTAATTTTAAGAAAAGGTATGTAAGTGACTTTTTTAAGAACCTTTAAAACAAATGTTATGGAATAATAAGTATTTAAATTAAACAAAAAATAACTTTATTGCTGTAATTATTCCATTCCTGAGTTTCTCCAGAAAGAGGTAAAAACAGCTTAATGATGGACCAAGGAACAACTTTAAAAAAAAACTGTTTGCAGCTAACTACCTCAAAACTCAGCACAAAGAGAAACAAAATTTAAACTTTTAAAACACTTGTATTGAAATTAAATTAATTATTATTTAGATTTTAAGTTTTTTTTAGATAAAAGCCGCTTATGGTTTAGGAGTCTATATTTTTTTTTAATTTTTAATAAAAATGTATTCTAGCGCCTAAATAAAATAAGTAAGTATTTGTAAAATAATATTTGAAGGAAGTAGTGTGAATAAATATATAAATTTCATAAGAACTGTTACTTTTGATTTGGTCCATTGTTCAGCTGTTACCTCATAATGGAGAAAGTCAATATATGTATGGTCATAATAATTTTTGGTTATTTGTGAATCGATATAAAAGCTTAACCCTAACCCTAGCATAGCCTGGAAATCGGGCGATAATAAGCGATCTAAATTTGGCAACGCTCAAAGATCAATGTTGTGCACGGCCATTATTTAATTTATTATAAAACGTGTGTTGCTGTAATCGACACAATATTGTACCATTTGAAAGAAGACACAGATGTCTTTTTATAAATGCATGTACATTCATAAAAAAACACATATATTATAAATTGTTGAACATTTTTTACTATCACGGAAAAAAATAGCAATCGCACATTGTTGCAGTTATATGACAACCAATAGCAATAGACATATGTAGTATTAAAACTATATATTTTATAAAAATAGATCAAATTTAGGGCATTTTATTTTGTTATAAAAATGTATTAGCACCGTAAGTTATATAAATTTTTTAAAGGAACTCCAAATTTCAGTAGAGTTAAAAACAAAATAAAAATATTTGGTAAAGATTTTCAATACATTTTTCTAATCAAAAGTTTACTTTAAAGCCATGTTTACACGAGGCCAGTAGGCGGGCAGCTAGCCTACATCAGGTAACCTGCGTCAAGTAACCTACCTGGCAAATTGCCTGTGTTCTGTCCACACGAGGTATTGTTATGAAGCAGGTAACGAAGCAAGTATTACGTGAAGATGGCAGAGAGTACATCGTCGAAGGTTTCCTATGGTGATATGAAAGTTGCTTTTGAGGGTATTGTGAATCAATTTATTGCAGAATCAAGTGAAATACACCTTGAAGAACTTTCACTATTTAAGAAGTTGAATTTCACTCATTCAAGTGAAGAACTATGAATTTAAGTTGGTCAAACTTCACTGGGGTGGCACTGGCGAGCACTCGTGTTACTTTTTCAAAATCTATAATTAAATGAAAAATAATAAAGGGATAAATAAAATGCTTTATAAAATGCTAATGAATGCTTTACTGCAGTATACAAAATATTAACAGTGTACGTAAGAAAAAACTCCAATTAAAACTCTGTAAACTGAAAACACAACCTCACTTGCCTGTGAAATCAAGACACTGCTGTCCGAAGATGCCAGTGAAGGGCAGGTTATGTGGCAGGTGCAGTTTTCGAATGGTGGGGGGCCAGGTGGTCTACTCCTCAATGAAGTCGACCTGCCAGTCAGGTTGGCAAGCTACTTGGCTTTCATTTGAGGACAGTGCTGTTTACATGGTACAGGTTTCGTGTTGCAGGCTACTTGCCTCAAGTAACCTGCCCGCTTATTGGCATCGTGTAAATGCAGCTTTAGGGTGTTCGTGCCCTGTTCAGCACTCTAAGGAGTTTTGCTCTAGATTTTATCACAACTGCCGCTAAGAGCCCCCGCCTGCAAATTTGACAGATGGCATAACTCCCACATTTACAGTAAACTGTATCATTGAATTATATATATCATTAATCTAACTTTTTAGCCAAAGATGACTGTACAAATTTCAACACAAAATTTGAACAAATATCATTTATAAAAAAATAATTAGTAACACTTAAAAACATATTTTTTTTGTACATTTACTATATACTAAGTTGATTAGTACCTCTTGTACACTATATTCTCAAAATGTTAATAAATTATATCACACGGTTTGTTCATGAGTTATGCACCAAAAAGGCCAAATTAGTACCGTATCTTTATTTTATTTTCTTGCTATAATACAGTTGCTATAATACTCAAATCATAGTAATATTTATATTGATACTTTGGTAGATAAACACATTATATAAATATTAACAAATCATAGAAATAAATAATTTCATACTGTAGCCTACCCACATGAGAAGGACATGGATTTAACAATATAACTTTAAACAACAATAAAATGAATAAATTAATAACAACAATAAATATCATAATAACAAGAACAACAAAAGAGTAAATCAATAAGCAAATAAATAAATGTAGGTTTAGATCTTATTGACTCAAAAGTGACAAAATAGATTTCTTTTTGAAACTACTCAAACTATCAAGGTGGATATCGATGTCTGACCCATCAAAAAGCATTGAGTTATAGCCCCTCATCATCCGCAACAGAGGAAAGGATGCAGGCGCTGATGTGCGCGAATGAGGTATACTAAATAGCGATATGTTTCTGCTGGTAGAGTTTGGTACACAATAACTGAGGGCCCCCAGGCAGCCTTTGTCATCAACCCGCTCCCACACCAAGCCCCAGAGGAAGACTTGCTCCATGACCTGTCTCCTCAGGCCCAGACTCTCTAACCCAAACATATATAACAACTCATCGTATGGAATCAAGTATGTGTAAACATTAAAGCACCTAAAATACAAGTAACGTAAAAACCTTTTCTGAAGTCTTTCAACCATTTCACGATAAATTAAATGTACAGGACTCCACACAATGGCCGCACTTTCTAGTCTCGATCTGACTAAGGATGTATATAAAACAATAAAAGACTTAATGATTTTGAAGCTTACCCCTGTCTAATAATGAACCCCATTATACGACTTGCAGAACTAACACAAGTTTCTATGTGCTTATTAAATGTTAAGTTGCTGTCTTAACACCTAAATCTTTAATTGAGCTAACTCTCTTGATTATTCAGTTGGTAATTATATAGTGTAAAGTTATTTGATCTAATAAAAGTCATTACATGGCATTTTTCTACATTAAAACACATTTTATTGAGAATTCTCCAATTATAAACATGATCCAGGTCAGCTTGTAAATCTTCTGCATGTTTCATTGTAGAAATGTGATATAAAAACTTTAAACCGTCCGCAAATAACAAGGATTTTACTGTATCTACCTGGTCACAGAAATCATTTATCAAAATTGTAAACAAACAAGGACCCAAGTTTGATCCTTGAGGTACGCCGTATTGTACTAAAAATGTTGACGATAAAAAACCCTTGTAGAATACAAACTGTTTTCTGTTTATTAAATACGAATGAAAAAATTTGATTAAGTTATTTAGATAATCCGTAAAAATGTAATTTCTGCAACAAAACAAGGTGATCCACTTTATCAAACAACACTTTATCAAAAACCTTAGCCAGATCAAGATATATTGCATCAGTCTGAGTCATTGAGTCCAGTCCTAAGGAAATGTAATTAGTAAAATTTAATAAGTTTGTATTAACTGAACGGCCATGGATGAAACCATGTTGATTATTAGACAAACATTTCTTAAAACGTTAAATAAATTCTTAAGAATAATACTCTCAAATATTTTAGCTGGTGCAGGTAAGACGGCCACGGGTCTGTGATTCGCCACCTCCGATTCTTTGCCGCTCTTAAAATGGGTGTTATTTTAGTCAATTTCCATTTTTCTGGAAATACACTTAATTTTAAGCTTAAGTTAAACAAATAAAGTAGCGGTTGAACTAAAATAGCTGCACATCCTTTGAAAATATACTGAGGTAGCAAATCAGGACCCGCAGCCGCCTTAGATTTTAATTTCCTAATAGCAAAACAAACATCCTCCTCCGTGACCTGATCCAGTACAAGACAACCTGCACCCACCATGGTAGCCCCCTGCATCGCATTCTCAACTGAAGGTTCTAATGTGTAGTTATTGTAAACAGAACTGAAATAATCCTAAACTCGTCAACAATCAATTTACCATTATCTAGCTGGACACCATTAAATTCCATAATTAAGAAATTGTTATTAGCTAATCTCTTATTTTTTTATAAATGTCCAAAATTGTTTACTATCACTAACAATATTATTTTCAGTTTCACGAATAACATTTTGAAAAGCAGTTTTAATACCTATTTTTGTTTTTGACCTAAAATTTTTTAATCTGATGTAATCCTCTTCCTTGCAAAAGGTTTTGTATTTTTTGTGATATTTTTTTTTTTCAGTTTCATATTAAAGATAATTTCTTTACTAAACCAAACTGGATATTTATATTTTTTTGTACTTTTACGAGGACAGGTTTTATCAACTACATCATACACTTTATGATAAAAATAATCCAAAGCAATATTTACATCATTCAAAGTATAAAGGTGGGACCATTCAAATTCTGCTAGGCCACGGTACAACTGCAGGAAGTCTTACTTTGCGCAGTCATATCCCCAGTAAGACATTTTTAGAATTTTTTCCAATAACACATTTATTACTTACATGGATATTAACAATTTTATTAAAAAAAAAAGTAATTTTCGATCGAAAACCCTTAACTCAATTTTTATAACTTACAGAATTTTGAAAAGACGCCAGGCGCAAATTAGCCAAATTCAATAATATCAAACAATAACAAATTTAGAATATCTTGGCTATCCTATCTTTTATGTTGTATTACTACACCACCATTGTTTGTATGGTGCATGGTAACTAAAACATATGGTAGGTATCACGCGCATCTTCCCTCACTACTTTCCACTCAGCATGACGTCACATGGGTGAAGTGGCAGCTTTACGGACATATTGGGAATAGGTTTACTGGACAACTCTGTTTGTCATAATTTACTTTTTAAGAAGTTTTATTTTGAATTAGATTTAAAACTTTTAATTTGGAGTAAGGCAGACATATTTTGTAATGATTATATTTAAATATTTTATATTTCGTGAATGACAAAAGTACTGAAATTATGTTTTAAAATACATTACCGGTACATTATAGAATATCTTTCAAGAGATTACGAGATTAAGCTGAATTAAGATATTCGGACACCTTTTATTTCATAATTTAAATTCTTATGTAACGTTTGTTCAGCAGGCCTGATACTTTCTATTTGTAACTAAACTTTCTTAATCAATGTAACAATTACAGTAACATGTTGGCCTATATGCAATTATACCTAAAATAAATAAATAAACACTATTATTTAGAACTTGTGTAATAGAGCATAATAAAATTGTTGCGTATCTTCATATGATTTTCATTGAATTTATTTACTGAAGCTATAGTTCCAGAGATAAACTCAGCAGCTTTACGGACACTTTGTCTTTCAGTACCAGCTACAAGAAGATAGATTATTGTCAATTTATGAGTGAATTTTAGGTTTCCTTTTTGATAATTGAGAAGTTTTAATTAAAAAAATGTCGTAATTATTTTTCTATCTTTAGTGTAAAAGTATATCACTGTAAGACCCACACACACAACGTTCTTCATCACTTGGATTTGTAAAAATAGTTACGTTCAGTCCTACTTTTAAATCATAAAACAAGCACCTATTAGAGCCTCCCACATCACAAGCTGATCTTCGAACATGAAAGTTATTTTTTTCGACTTTACTTATATACCATGCATGTAGCACATGTTTTTCCAAGTCGTAAAATACTGACTCTCCATTTTTTAACCAAATTTCATACAACAACTACTTTGACGTTGTTATGGGGCTCTAAAATTTCATCATCAATACTGTCATAGCACAAGTCTAGTTTTAACTTCATCTCACCATAAGATAAAACAACATTATTTTCAAAATCAGAAAACAAAGGTGCATGGACTTTTAAAATGTTAAAGCTTATCTCAATAAATCCAGGTGTTTAGTAATATTTACCACAAACAATGTTTGATTGTTATTTCACTTAGAAAAGAGCATTTCAAAGTATCTCGAACAAAATTTAGACTTTTTTTGGATAAAGAACGCAATGTTACCATTTTAGATATGTCTTCTATGACCAGCTACTAAATTTGCCAATACAGTAGTTAGTTATTACCGGTATCTTCTTCTGGTAATTCTTAAAACAGTTTCTCAAACTTCTATAACTGGAGGGTTAAAACGGTAATCTTTGTTTTTGCTAATTGTAGTTCCTGTGCCGTTTCATAGTATCATTGTTTTATATCTAAATTTTCTTGTTAAAAAAACCCATTATAATTCTTTGTTTACTACTGAATTATTTTCGAAGTGTAATAATATGAGTAGGCCTACTATGGTATTTTTATAACCCTCAGATACACACTCAGAAGAAAGTTTCGAATTTAGGTTTTTCTGTTACCTTCAGAAGGGAATACCGATTTTTTTCCTTTCACGAGTCTCAGATCTTTTATTTACTTTGCTAGAATTTGGAACAGACAACAATTTAGTATGTAGATATTATTACCCTCGATAGTTTTAGTTTTCTTTTCTGTTTTATATTTAAAATCTCACCCTTAAAATCTATCTCAAAGTCATTTTCATCAAACTGTTGGCAACTACCAGCATGTTAGCCTGCATGTATCCAGGCATTACACAAAGATTTTCCTTTCGGGAAAGAATGAAATTAAGGATTACCTTTGTTATATTGTTTTTCACTAGTTCGACAACCAGCAACTACACTCCAGGGCATAGTTGTTGAGCTATTTTAAATGTTATAATACAAATAAAAACAAACCGAAACCAATTACTAAAGCTCCTACCTTTGCAACAAATTAAGTCTGACATAAATATTTTAAAGTTTTAACTTAAACAACCGGCAATTGCTTACTACGGAATAATTACTTATTATAATATAATACATTTTTTAATAAAGATAAACGCAATAAACTATAGATTAGATGACACCAAATTTAGTAACAAATTCAGTATATAGCATAAAAGTTGTAGTAGAATGAATGCACTTTCTGGCAGGCAAACCAGTTGTTCCCAAATGTAATGTCACTGTCACATTTGTGTACTGCGCAGCCTAGCCGTGATACCTATCGCATGTTCTATTTACCGTGGTATGGTATACCCCCATCCATTTCTATATTTTTGAAATATTTTTTGTATTCAAGTTATCGGGGAAAAAATATAAAATTATTTTGATATATTTTGTGTATATTATACATAACGTATTCTTTTATGATTACAACGATAAACATAAGTAGGTTTACACTGTATAGGCTATTTTTTTTTTTTTTTTTTATTTAAAAAAACAAAGTCTGCAAATTGACTGAAGATTGTCTGCCAGTAAGGGAAAAATAAAGGCTCGAGGGTTAAAAAATACTTTTTTCTCCCATATATTAACCCTTTTCCCTTTTGCTGGCTGGAAATATTGGACATTTTCACATTTGTGACTGTGAACGGACTGCATATTACTGTATAGACTGTCAAAAAAGGTAATGGACATTTCCCTAATGGATGAGAAATTTGACAGCTCCGCACTTATAGAAAGTTGGCTGATTATAGGATCATACGTTTTATTACCCTCCTTATAATGAGGGCCTTTAGTTAACCTTATTAAGCTGGATGTTTAGTAGTGTGTTAGAAGTGTAAATGTCCTGTTAAGCTGGACGTTTAAAAATGTCCCAGAAGTGTAAACAACCTGTTAAGCAGGACGTTTAAAAATGTCCCAGAAGTGTAAACAACCGGTTAAGCAGGACGTTTAAAAATGTCCCAGAAGTGTAAACAACCGGTTAAGCAGGACGTTTACAAATAAATTTGTAGATAATTAGTAAATGCATATTTTTGCATACATTTTGTATTAATCTACTCGTGACTAACTTTCTTTCATAAACGTTGTAGTTTATATCGTAAAAACACAAATATACCACTATTATGATGGCAGTATATGCACATATATACAGAATATGGACCAAAATTGTCGAAGTGTGGTTTTATAAAAATATTAAAATTTTTTTGTCAATAAAGTAGTTACCATGAAATTTTATCTATAAATAGACAATTAATCCTAGATAGTGAGCAATGCTAAACTCCCAAAAGACCACTGCCACTTTTGGCACTTTGCAAACCTTTTTTGTAAAAATAAAACTAAATATGCTTCAAATGTACATTTTAGAATATTGTTTTTCTTATCAAGAAGTGTACATTCACATACTACTATCAAAACTCACATACCAGTTTAGTAAATAATTACTATCATAAAAAAGACTTGTAAATATAAAAATTTGAATCCTAATTAGGGGTACTAAAACATTTTTATAAACAATTCTAAGATAGCCAAATTGTTTATAATTTAGTGGACTATAACTATATGTTGTTATATTTGAGATAAACTACAATTTTATTTTGTTGTGAATTTTTTGTTTTCATAAAACGCAAAAAATTACAAAATTCGCTAAGTTACAGTATGATTATTATAAGTAATCAAATAGTACATGTAAAATTTCCAAAAATCAGCATTGAATAGACAAGAAAAAGTTGTTCAGGAAATATTGTAATTTTTTACCCTAAAATATATTTTTATAGTTTTTGTTTACTGAGAAAAATAAAAATGTTACCCCGGAACAAAAAATTACAGTGAAAAATTACATACCAATTCTAAAATAAGGTATAATTTGTTGCTACATGTACTTTATTAGTTCTATCTTTTAGCTACATGAAAATGTTAAATATATGAAAATATTCCCAAAAGTATAAAACTTATAACACCATAAGTCAGCGTGTGCAAATTGTGTAAACCGCATTTGAAAAATTGTTAAAATTGTAATCATAATACAAAATAATTTTTAGGATTTTTCTTTCAACTATAACTTGATAGATGACATATTTCTGAATTGAAATATACAATAATTAGTTGATTACAGCCAAAAATAATGTTTTTATCAAAAGCATTAATTATGCCTTTCCTCGCTTTTGGAAAACACGAAAAAAACCCAATGCAGCAATTTATATAGGTAGATAGAATATTTCATTCTCTGTAGACTGACATTTAGTACGCCTTATTCCATCTTCTGGTTATTCTTCAGTCATGCGACAAACATCGGCCATTTTTCCCGCTCCCGACCTCCGCTAGGCATGAATTGGGTGTAAGTTGCACGTTTTTATTTATTTGCAAAATTTATAAAATTTCATACGAAAATTATCAAAAATCTTAAATTTATAGAACAGAACATTCTGCGTCAATTGGCACCACGTTTGTCGTGCTTGCTTGATCATAAGTATATGTTATATTGAGTTTAACCAAGAGTATATCATATGCTCTACCTCACTTTTGAAAAAAAAAAAAAAAACATGTAAACAAGGGTATACAAAAACATTCTAGGCAAAACACACAAGGCAATTACAACATTGTGATTTCATTTGTTGGATAGAGTATTTTATTCTCTGCTGACTTACATTGAGTACACCTGATTCCGACCATTGTGTACTCGTCTTTTTCAGTACTAAAACTGAAAAAGATTTAGATAAAATACTATCTACATTAAAAAATAAAGTATCTTCCGGAGTGGATGAAATTCCCTAAATTGAATTGAAATTGATAAAGACAGTAAAACTCACAATCCTGAAGCCACTTGTTCATTTAATTAATTCATCATTAATAAGTGGTTTTTTCCGGATAAATTGAAACTCGCTAAAGTTGTGTCCATTTACAAAAGTGGGGAGGTAAATAGACTATTAAGTTATCGCCCAGTATCAGTTCTCCCATCCTTCTCAAAGCTTTATGAACGTGTAATTTATAAGAAATTACTAGATTTCCTTACATCAAATAACCTTTTGGATGACCAACAACATGGCTTCCGACCAGGAAAGTCAGATGTTACAGCAGGAATTGAATTTGTCGAAAAAATAATTAGTTCTATTGATAAAGGTGAAAATGTACTTGGAATATTTTTAGATTTAACAAGAGCTTTTGACAGTGTTTCCCATAACAAATTGATTCAGAACTTACAATGCCTTGCAATTGAAGGCAAAGAATGATCATGGTTTAAATCATACTTGTACAAACGAAAACAATACGTAGAAATAGAGCATAAATTTAAAAACAAGTTTAACTATATAGAAAACATATCATCCTCATTGCAGACGGTCCCGTATGGGGTTCCTCAAGGGTCCATCTTAGGGCCTCTCCTATTTCTATGTTATGTGAGAGGTCTCCCTGAGGTGGTACAGGGTGAACGGGCTGCGGTCTGTCTGTATGCTGATGATACTAATATAATTATGTCAGACAAAAATAAAGACTCACTGGAAATATCTTCATTTATTAACCTTGCAGTCACGGAAGAGTTCTTCAGCAATAAAAATTTATTAATTAATTCAAAGAAAACTAACTTTGTGGAATTTTCAACAAGCCAATCTCAAACTAGATTTAATCCAACTATAGCCTAAAGATAAGCAACAATATTTTGGTTCAAGAAAAAAATACAAAGTTTTTAGGTCTGTACATAGATGAATATTTAAGCTGGGACATTCACGTAAAACATGTACTGAATAAAGTTTCTTCTGGTATTTATGCACTTTACCAAATGTCTAGAATTTGCAACGTAATAATATTTAAACTATTTATTTTGCTCTAATTCACTCACATATTTCATATGGAATTAGTATATATGGGGTCACATTCAAAAGCAATTTGAACAGTATATTGAAACTACAAAAAAAAGCAATTCGAATAATGGCTGGGCTGAAATCAAAAGATTCTGCCAAAGAAGAGTTTAAAAATATGGGAGTGTTAACTATCTTTTGCCAGTACATATACTCAACTATTAAGTACATTAGATCAGTTAATTCAAATTCAACACAAATAGTTACTCACCATTACAATACAAGACATCATATTAATTTAGAACCTCATCGGTTAGAATTGTTTAAGAAAAAAACAACTTACATGGGACTTAAATTCTTTAGTAAACTTCCACTCAGTCTTTCAAAAGTTGAAAATAATTTAAAGTTTGAAAAAAAATTAAAGGGATATTTGGTTAATAATCCTGTGTATTCACTTGAGGAGTTTTGTGAGCTGTAGTTGTTTTTTACCATTTATGGGCTTTAGTTATACTTAGTTTTATTTTACATATATAAGTTTAGTATTAATGTCTGACACTAATTACCTGTATATATGTACAGATATAAACAAAGAGATTTTGATTTGATTGGTTCTTGTGCAGTCATTCGACAAAAATTGGCCATTTTCCCCCCTCCAGGTCAGGTGGGAAGTGAATGTTTATATAACGTTTTACTACATTTATAAAATTGCATAAAAAAATTATTAAAAATCTGAAATGTAAAGAACAGAACATTCTGCGTTGATTGGTACCAAGTTTGTTGTGATTGCTTGATGATAAATATATGTTATATTAAGTTTAACAAAGGAGCATATGATATGCTCTACTTCACGATGGCATAGATGTTTGATACAACATATTGATATGCTCTACTTCACGGTCTAGCGTTAAATTGTGCATTGAACAGTATACAAAGGAAGACTTTACCTATTTTTTTTAATATGGGTAAGAGACACAAGGTGAAAAATATGTATTGGCAAGTAGTTTTTTTTTTTTAGGCATTATTATTTATATATCTATAATGTGTATTGTTCCTTGGTTATTAGGCTTTAAATTGGTATATAAATGTTTATTCTATCTCAATAACTAAAGGAGTTAACCCTCCATATGATAAAGTCGCATGGTGCGACTCAGTTAGACCCTTCTGTACTGATAGAGTCGCACTGTGAGACTATTAGTTTTCGTAAAATTACAACTGTAACCGGCTACGCAATAATCTTGATCGTTATATAGTATTAAAGAGGAATAAATTCCCTTTCTACCAGTATAACTGGAATCGATATTTGCAAGTCTTTGGAAGTAGTGGGGCTATAACAAACAGCTGATTGGGTTTGCTACCTTGCGTAGTGTCCAGCTGTAGTGTGTCAGTAGTTGTTTTGATTTGCTGTTGTTATATGCTGTACATGTTTGTTTACTGTTTTTATTGTTGTTATTCTCGTATGTAGTGTTAGTTTATGTTTTATTATGACTGAACTAAGCCGTTCTAGTGTGATTAGGGAGTGTTTAGATGATTTTAGCGGCGCAAGTGACAGTGATGTAAGTAACCAGTCAGGTAACATTGGAACAGACTTATATATATATATATATACATATATAAAGGTTTATATATTTCTTCACATGGTTAATTTTTTTTGTTTATACATAGTATACTTTTAGGCTTCTATTTGAATCAAAATAATAACAGTTATAAGTGGTTTATTGAGAAAAAAACTTTGAATATTTCAATTATTACAATAATAGTCTAAATTTACCATCGGAACATTTTTAAAAGTTCTCAGTGTTAGTTTTTGTTTTTTTTTTTATTCATGTGATATGTTTTCAACTCACAATTAAATTTGGAACATTTTAGGTATTTTGGAATTTTTACTGCAACAAATTAGTTTATATATATACCACCTCAAAGTTGGAACTTTTTTTTTTTTACATCACCCTGCCGACTAAGAAGAAAAAAATTTTTTTGAAATAATGGTAAATTTGTATTTTTATTACTAACTTGTAGAACATGTTATTATGAACATTTTGATGTATAACACTTGGTATTTTCTCAATGATTTCTATTTTTTGGTAATTTTTTAAGGAAAGCATGCAATTAGCCTGAAAATGTCCTATCATTTTAAAGTGAAATAGTCATCATGTGGAGGGTTAAAGTCCTTTCCCCAAGCCCTTGCAAATTAACCCTACAACTGGCCAACGCCCGATATCGGGCGCCAACGCCTGCCGTACTACTGGCAACGCCCGATATCTGGCGACAAAGACAGTCGTCATTATTTCGATATTTTAAACATATAAAATAGTTGTGGTGGTGTTAATATTGATATTTATAGAAAGAAGAATACTTTATCTTTCATATAATATATAATTTGTTAGTTTATAACAACTTTTTAATAATTTTATTTTGATTCTCTTTGACAAGTATGTTACGACAACTGCAGCAGCTGACTGAATAATGAAAGCTAGTGTTGTTTAGCTTTGTGACGCTTGTGTTTGTTTTTGTTTGACAAGAAATGTTTTATATTGGTGTATTATTGTAAATAGTCGTATTTTATTGATTGTGTAATGTGATATGTGTATAAAATGAGTGCTGGTGATAATTATAGAGATCGGTCGAGTGACATACGTGAACTAATTCATGAACTTCCATAAATGATGTTGTATATAATGTATATAAGGTAAGAAATTTTATAATATTCATATTGCATGTGATTTTTATTACTAATTTTCAATTTTTCACCACAAATTGTGTTTCTTATTTATTTTAGTACAGCACTAACTATTGCTACAGTAAATCTATTAGTCAGAATAGGTAGTACATACAGGGCGCGATAATAGAGAAAACAAGTGTTACAACACTCAAAACTAAAAAAAGGGTAATAAAACTATATATTTTTGGAATAAGTATAACATTTGGAACATTTTGTATATTTTGGATTTTTTGTTTACCCAAAAAGATTTTGTCTGTAGGACGGAATATCTGAAAATATTTTTAGTTTTTTTATACACAAAATTTATGTATGTATATAATATTTTTAAAATATTTATTTACACATTTCTTATGTTTTACAATAATAAGTGACATTTTCTAAGTAAAATGACATAAAAATTATAAAATTTGGACAACATTTATAGATTTTAGAGATGTTTATTCATACGCCTACATTTTGCCAAAAAGGGTGGCCAGTCCAGGTAGGAATACTGGCCAGTTGTAGGGTTAAGTAAAAATGCTTTGGCACTTTTAGATACACATTATGTAAAAATCAATGGCACTTTTGAAACATCCATCCAAAAAATTGAAGGCACTGAAAAGGTTAATAGGAATAGACTAACTTTTAATTATTGACCAAACAAAATGAAAATTATCATCACAAATACTTGAAAATTATTACCATAAGATACTTTGAAAATTATTATCAAATGATCTTACCACATTTCTGTTTCATCATAATAATTTACAGTACCTGTATTGGAATTTAAATATTTTGTATTATTATCAAAGAAAAATGGATTTTACTAAAATGAGTTTGTATTATAACAAAGACAACACCACATTGATAACTATTACAAACATAACCTAAAATCCTAAACACTAAAGAAGGATGAACCATTTTTCTGTTTGCCCAGGACCTGCGTTTTTTTACATGCAACCGTGAAGTTCAATATTTCTGTGGCTGCTTTTTTTTTTTTTTTTTTTTCTTTTTTTTTTTTGTTAGTCGTTAGTGTACTTTGTAAGTGTGTTAATATAATACGGCTATTATATAGGTAGAAAGCTACATAATTTAACATTGCACACAATAGCCATGTTCCTTTGCATGTGATAAATCTGAATTTGTTGTAAATCTGGCGTCGAAAGCATTTTATATGAAAATTAGGTATTGCTTTAAATACTGGATTGTAAGGTTTGAGATAGGATCAGTTCACTGCCAGATTTCCTATACATTGTCCTATTCCAGAGGATCCATCAGGCAGATTTCCTAAAACGGAAGGGGTTACACCTCGGATTGAAGAGTCCATTACCAGGAGATCATATATATCTCTAACGTTTTGGAGTGTTTGTTTTTTTTTTATATTACTTTATACATTTTAGTTTATCTTTTTATAAATTTCATTATCATTTAATGATGAAATTTTAACTAGACTTTTGACTGAGTGTTGACTTTTATTCTTTTAAAATATTCATTCCTAGAATTTGTGTTTTGCAGTGGGGATATTCTGTAATTATGTCTTCAAGAGTTTCAAAGACAATATATCAATATATGGTAGTTTATTGATACATACCACCACCAGCGTGGTGGCTTAGTGCCTAATGTTTTGAACTGCGGAGGGCAGTATCCAAGGTCCGAATCCCCACTGAGCTAATAGTCGGTATGTGTTGAATAAAGTTGAATAAAGTTCACGCACAGGCTAACAAGCCCATGTGAACTGGCGAGTAAAGTTAATATATACATATAAAATAAATATACTACTTTGTGGATGATAAAGGCAATACCTCCATATCCATCCTGTCTATTTGGTTTTTGAATAACAAAATTATTGTCATGCAGTTTATCTGTATCACTAATCCATCACTAAGTGTATTTTGTTTAGATACAAGTTTTTAGGAGGAGTTCTACAGTATTTATATTAATTACATGTATTTATATTAATTAATTATATTTTATACACATTACATATTAGTAATAATGAATAAATTATGTTTATATATTAATTAGGAATACATTTTTTATAAGTTTATGATAGATTTTTAATAATCCGTTAGCTTCGTAATTGATGGTATGAACATTAAATATACGTCATGAAAGCTATGTGAGAGTCGGAGCCACCAGAATGCCACCAATAATGAATGACCCATAAAGTCATGGGCAAGTAAGCAGTGCAGAACTTGTAGTGTGACGTATGCTATCATGGTCACATGTTATTATCTCAGTAGACTCTCATACATTATCTAATGACATTGCCTCGTCCTTGCCACCTGACCGCTTGTTTCTCCTTGATTTGTCTAGTATACATTAAGGTCGTAGAACTGTACACCACACATGGTACACAAGTGTTGTAAAGTGCTCGGTGACATGGCTGAAGAGGACAACTGTTTATTACGTCTTTCTAAAACACACACATCATACACTGGAGCTCGTGTCATGTCGTCAGGTTCGATTATAAAGCGTATGAAGAAAATTGGGAGACCCGAATCCGAGTCTACAAGTGAACTAGCGAAAGTTACACCACTTAATATATATAATTTTTTGTGTGTGCACAAACTGGTATTAGAAATGGTTTGTTCACAGTCCTATAAACGGAGTATATGTAAGACAGGTTATGACTAAATGGGCTAACTGGTAATTTCGGGAATTTATTATTTAGGTCCTGATACTTCAGTATAGGTAGTTTCTCCTAAAAGAATGATTTTTTGTTTTAAAAGTAATGGGCAAATATTTACTACTAGTAAAATAATACTCTTTATGAATAACCATCTTACTTTTTATTTGCTTTTGTCTATTAAATTCCGGACAATCCTTAGAGGAACTGTTATTGGATTGATCGCAGTGAATATATTTTGTAGGGGCCTGACATTTGCCAGAGTGAAAAACTTTACTAAAATGTTGACATGTCCATGTAATTATGAATGGATTTTTTGCTACATGACCATATGAAAAACATTGAAAACATTGTTTAACGGGAATTATATACCTTTCAACCGGCATCCTTACTAGATTGAGAATGATATAAGAAGGCAATTCATCTCATTCAAACGCCATTTAAACAAATTTTGTGAGCTTAAATTCTTTGTTAATATTTCTGTTAATTCTTTGATAATTAATTATTTTAAATAGTGATTCTGCCTCATCAAGAAGTTCTTGTTCCCTTACTTCAAAAATACAACACCAACTATATGTATCCTAACAGAAGGGAAAAACACTGTTATTGATTGAATACTGTGAATAAACTACAATATTTTGCTGATATTTGAATTTTGCATAAAAGTGTTATATTGATAACAGATCGCAATATAAGTAGTCAGCACTATATGAACACAACTTCACAAAGATGTTGCTCACTATAAGTTCCCCACCAATTCAGTTTGAGAATGTGGCAGTAAAATTTGACTGAAATTTCATACGTGTATCTCGAGCGAACGCGTGTAAGCAATCATTATGAAAACTCGCGACTGACGGGGAAGTAAGCAGTTTTCCAACTTCCAACTTCTGAAACGCGTGATACCAAATACGAAGTATAAAACCAGCCGAAGAGAGTCAGACAGTGATTTAAAATACGAGTACTCTTTGAAATATCACCAATTATCTGCAACTACCTTAAAAGTGTAATCTGCACGTTGTCCTATAAGAGAATCAAGTCGCACAGTTGCTTAGCATACAAGCACTCCTCAAGATAACACTAGTACTCTGCGAATACCTAACGTACAATCTGCCAGTTTGCCCATAAGAAAGCCAGACAGTGAACTGACACACGAGTACTCCTAGACATACCACTAATACTCTGTGAATACCTAACGTACAATCTGCCAGTTTGCACATAAGAAAGTCAGACAGTGAACTAACACACGAGTACTCCTAGACATACCACTAATACTCTGTGAATACCTAACGTATAATCTGCCAGTTTGCCCATAAGAAAGTCAGACAGTGAACTAACACACGAGTACTCCTAGACATACCACTAATACTCTGTGAATACCTAACGTATAATCTGCCAGTTTGCCCATAAGAAAGTCAGACAGTGAACTGACACGCGAGTACTCCTAGAGATAACACAAATACTCTGTGAATACCTAACGTACAATCTGCCAGTTTGCCCACAAGAAAGTCAGACAGTGAACTGACACACTCCTAGTGATAACACGAATCATCTGTGACTACCTTAGTGCAATCCAACATCTATAGTAACTGTCATAATATAATAATTCTTTTTGATTGCTTGAAACATTTCTGTGAAATTCATTGTATACAGCGTTTTTGTAGTACTTTTATTGTTTTCAAATTAATGTATGACTCATTAATTACTTCTTGTTAAGCTTTTCCAATAATCGTTTATTTTAATTCTGGTTAGAATTATATGTAGATATTAGCATCTAGCATAGTTGTAAAAATAAAAAAACGTGCAATGGTATTGACCCCCACGCCCACCCATACACGTTGAATGGTATTGACATACCCTCCCACCCATACACGCGCAATGGTATTGACCTACCCGCCCACCCATACACGTGCAATGGTATGGTATCAGTACCACAGTGCATGTATGGGTGGGCTGGTGGGTTAATACAATGGTGGCTTTGGGCGAGCCAAGTGGTGTAAGGCGTCAGGACTTTGAGCTTGAGTTAGAAATAGCGCTGGTTCGAATCTGGCCTAGACTGGAAGATTTATCACCTTCACTGTACTGGTTCGCCCCGTTACTCTGTCTGAATAAGCTCCTTGCACAGATCAATAGTCTATGAGGAATGGATAGAGTAAGGTTAAGAAGGAGGTCGCCTTATCTTTTTTTTTTCTTTTTTTTAACCCACCCACCAACCCATACACGTATTGTGGTACTTAAATGCTTCTTAACTTAACTTAAAATTGCTTCTTTTAACGTGTGATATTTGTAATTATTTAAATAAATATATTTAATATGTACAATTAACTACAATATAGATTGCTATAATATTAATACAGTTTTAGTGTTTATATGTACAACAAGCAACTATGATGTTTTATACGCAATAAATGGGTCAATTGTTGAAAAAATAAAATATTTAAAAAAAATGGCAAGACAAATAACAGTGAACTAGTTTTGTTTTATCAGTTCGGTCTCTTAAAAATGCATAACAAATATATAAAAAACATAAAAGTCCTGTATTGAAGTTATGTAAAATAACATATATTCAGCGGATTTACTGAGTTTATGATCTATAATCAATCTTTCAAACTCAAAGCATATTGTTTTACGTATATATCTGCGTAACACCGTCAATGACTCCAAATGCTTCGGTATAGTAAAGTGAAATCTCAAAAACATATGTAATCCAAACAAAGCATGGACCAACCTCTACTAAAGTTGTGGTAATAAAGAAAAAAAGAATTAGGGTAGCAGTCAAATAGAATAACGAGTCCTGTAACCTTAAGCCACTAAATAATTGAACCATTTATCTAAGGCAAGATTGATTTAATTTCATTACGAAAAATTTCCCTACTTAATCCGTTTCAACTTGAATATTTGATTATTTCATGGCTACTTTTTAATAAGTGACTGTAGACGAAATTAAAAAAAAACAGTTTGATAAAATGCTGATTGATGTTTTATCTAGAGATTTGTGAAAAAATATGCTTCAGAGAAATTTATATTGAAATTAACGACATAGAAATGTATAATTATGATATAAATATTGTAAAAAACACCTTGACGCGGTAGTTGCCGGAAGCTTTTGTTTTTGATAGTGGAAATTGATAAGTTTCAGTGGTTCTTATTATACTTGATTTTATATATGAATTACGTATACTATACATACTAATAATATAGAAAAACATTTGTAAAGAGCCACGCAGTTTTTCAGTATTTTACTTTACCTCTGACCCAAGAAATTCATAATTACTAAATAATTTATCAGTTCACCCTTGAATCTAAGTTGAGTACCGGTGAAAACTCCAATTATGCAAAGCTATGCAAACTAATTGCTATTACAACTTCTGGCCAGTTTAATTAATTATGTTTGGGGAGGTAAAGCATTCAACAACCCCAGCTTATTTGAAGTTGAGTTTCATCTAGGAGGCCGAAATTGGAGCTACATACCAACCACTTCACTTAATTACGATAAAATAAATAAATGATTATTAAAGAAATACGCAAAATTTGTTTCAAACGTACATCAATATTTGAAATAACATTAGTTTGGTGTCTTTTTATGGTAAATACCTGACTTAATGCGGGCAGTTCCAAAAGCGTTTAAACTCTTTGATATGCTTCCTCTCCAAAATATATAAATCTATTTTCGGAAAGCAGTTGGCATCAGAAAAACGGCTTGTAGTATCATTCATACAAATAAACTTAAGCTAATTTTATTTACATGTAAAGAACGTTATTACGTGTACGGAATTCACCACTATTAAACTACATTGTTGTGTACACGCTAATGTTTTCTAATTATTCCTTAAGCAGTATATAATGAAAATATTTTTATGTATTTAACGTACCAGTCATAAAATTACAAAAGTACTGTTTTTGTAAAAAGTAGTATATTATTCCATAATTACAATTTGTGAGATAGGAAAATATTTAGTTTTTTTGTAGGCTATATATAAAAAGGAGGTGTCGATTTCTTTTTTTAACTTTACTCCGCCCATTCTTCATAGACTATTGAAATTCACGGGGAACTTATCAGATGGAGTAAGGGTACTAGTACAGTATTTACCAGTATAGTACAAGATGAATATTACTGATAAATATTTCCAGCAAGGCCAGAATTCGAACCTGCGCTATCACTAACTTAGGTACAAAGTCCTGACGCTTTAGACTGCTCGGACACCAGCTCCCCTATATTTTAATATATAAAACCCAAAAACGATGTACTCACTCATCACAAAATCTCCGGAATCACTAAACAGATTTGGATGATATTTAGCAGGAAGTCTGTTTTTGTATCATAGAGACCATACATATAAGAAAGGATTTTTAGAAATTCCATTCCTAAGGGGTGGAATTAGCTTATCAACCTTCTCTATTTCCATAACATTAACATCGGCATCAATTAAATGGTATATTACATTCAGCAGATACAAAAAACTATAAACATGACACAAAAGCTTGAGTAATTCAGTTTTTATTGTGAAATGTTTAATGGTTTTCAACTAACTCTGGCATGATTGAACTACTTCGTATCCCTTAAAGGGTTTTCTAGACTATGGAAATTTGTTATCAAGGAGAACGGCAGTATGCTGAGTTTTTATAGTGATGTGATTGTGTAGAGAGAAACACGGAGGGAAGGGTAAGCAAGCGTAGAAAGCCTCCCGTATCGATTGCAAGGACTGTCGGCTAGTGTAGTTATATACACAAAAATAAAACAAAATGGAAACAATTAGATAGTGAAGTATACCATACGTTAAAAAATGTTCTTCTATTATTTGTAGAAAACAAATACTTTAAAGTAGGCCTATATATTTACACATTGCCTATTAACATATGTTTTTTATGACATGCACTTAAAATATATATTTTTATTTTTGCATTAAAATGACAAAAATACTTTTATGATCAGAATAAAATTTGTGTCATTTTATTTCTTTATAAATAATTAATTTTAAATAATGTAATTATTTATTTATTAAATACTAAATGATTAATTATTTTAAATGTTTTAAACTATTAGGAATATGTTGTGAATTCTAAATTATTGAAACGAAATTTTTATGAAATCTCTTTTCGTTGTAATGTTGAAAACATATAGATTTGAAATTAATTGAGTGAAAAATACAACATATTCTTTATTTATTTGTTTTTTTAGAGATCAGAGTTCTAATGTATATTCATGTATATACTTTGGTAACCATAGGCTATATACAACATTAGAATCATTATTAAATGTAAAGTTATGTGTCCACTTAAGATATAAACTGACATTCACGAGGACAACCCAGAATATTGGGTTTATACACTAATATTAACTAAAATACACAAAACACATTACAACATGTTATTATGCTACATTGGACATAAAATAATATCTCTATTCCCATTAAATATTTAACAAAACGTACTAAACTTTTGCCGAGTTTAAACACAATAGTGTTGTAGACATTTGGGTCCAGCGGTTGTATACTTTGATAAAAAAAAAAAAACTCAGGCTTAAAAGAGATAATAGTCATTATGATCAAGATAAAAATCATATTTATTTCATATAAGAGACAGTTTTTACATCCTATTAAAGTAACTAATTTTATAATAAATATCTTTCTTTTTTTTAAATCTTTAATAGGAGAATTTTGTTTCGGATATAGTTTAAGGGTATTTCATAAAACATATGGGTAGTTGGATATCATAGACCATTATTAAGGCGTGACTGTGAAATAATTATTAATACAAGAGCAAGGAATAGAAATATCCTCAGAATTTCCAAGTACAATAATAAAAAACAAGTCCTGATCGACTTAATATTTTAGCTGATATCAAAATAGGATATTTGTTCAGGTGTACAGCCCATCCTCTTTTTTACCCAAACCTTAGGAGATATTTTATTCGAAACTCATTAAGAGATAAAATAAAATCTCCTGGCACATGATTGCGCATTTCTTTCATTAAATACAGTAAGTCATAGTTTATTTTCTAGGGAAACTTATGGTTACTGCTTTTAAAAACAATATTAACGTCCCTTGAGTTCATAATTACTGAACGAGGAAGTGTGCTAGTGAAAGGATAAATTAAAATTGTTAACAATACTTGAGTCACGTTTTTATCTTACTTGAAAAAAATAACTTATGGACTCCACACAATTAAGAATTTAAAAAGCAAAGATCCACAATAGATGATGTTAATTCACTAATATCTGCTGTCGTTAATGATCTATATTCAAAGAAGGTAAGCCTTGACATTTTTATTGACCCAACGAAGGCCTTTGATCTTGTAAACCATGAAAGGCTTCTCAGAAAGTTTTCCCTTCTAGGAGTTAGGGATCCTGTTTATAGTAGGATCTCTACTTTCCTCAGAGAGCGAAGTGTAGCTGTTCGGATTCTAACGATATATGGAGGGGCCACTCCATATATCGTTAGAAGGCAGCTATGTACGCTTCATAAGCTAAATGTTCTCAGTTCGATCCCAATCAGAGTCATAACACATTTTGAGAAGGATCAGCTAATAACCACCGGCTGTTCATTTGTCATTGGGCTATTGATTAATGACACTTTCTAAGGAATAGTCGGCCTTAGTTTGTAATAATCACTACATTGCTTACTTATTCTTAATCGAAATTCTTATTTGTATCACACTCATTCGGAATCTCCTTATTTAATATGAAACTAATATTAAACAAGACGAATAAAAGTTTAAATATGTAATTTATAAGTACCTTCTCGTCGACCGGGCACATATATACCCATCTTGGCCCGCCACGTAAGAGGACCGATTGACATCTTGAAACACTGATCGCGGCTCGTACGAACTAACCTGGACACTCACTTTACGCCTACTGTTTGTGACACTGGTGACAGGTACATACCTAGCTGTTGCCTATAAGCACGCCAAAGAGGAGGGGGTTATTTTGTACTCCTTCACTTATTGGTTGGCTACAAAATGTAGCATGGATGGGGTGCTTAAAAAACACAGGATCTTGGTTGGTACGATCTATCGATAACCTTATATTTATATGATTAGGCATAACTTAACTAAACCTACGCATATAGTAAAAATTAAACAAAATTTTAATTAGACCTGTTTAATTTAATCATTAAATATATATATATATATATATATATATATATATATATAATATATGTATAGGTTGAAATAAAAATAGATACTATCTTTTAAAATCATATCAAGATATGTGAAATACAATTTCTTATACAATTAATTATTAACGATTAAAAATAAATATAATGATAAGAATTAGTAGTAAACAGTCTAAGTATTAATTCAAAATCATTAATCGTGAACGGGTATATTTAATTGAATCTTTAAATAAGATCACTTATACCTTTTATACAAGCTTACATTATACGATTAACCTTAATGAAGCATTAAAATTACGTACTGCCAAGTCAGTTATTTTTCTTAAAGCACAAGTCTCCCCACTGTTAGTCACATTACACATTACCACTGAGCAACTAAATGATTGGAAATTGATCATTACAATGACTATAAAAGTACAACTAATTTTAATAGAAACGTTAGTAAAACTTTAATAGAAACGTTAAGAGCTATTTTAGTGTATTTATTCACGTATACTGGTGATGGCACTCACTCAAACCCCTCACTCACACTTACATGTACTGTGGTGATGGCCCTCCCCCTCACCCATACATGTACGGTGGTGATGGCCCTTCCACTCACACATACATGTACGGTGGTGATGGCCCTCCCACTCACACATACATGTACGGTGGTGATGGCCCTCACCCTCATCCATACATGTACGGTGGCGATGGCCCTCCCACTCACACATACATGTACGGTGGTGATGGCCCTCCCACTCACACATACATGTACGGTGGTAATGGCCTCCCACTCACCAATACTCGTATGGTGGTGATGGCCCTCCCACTTTCCCAAGCACATATAGTGGTGATGACCCACCCACCCACCCGCGCATGTACGTACAGGGGTGATGGCCCTCCCAATCAACCTTACATGTACGGTGGTGATGGCACTCCCCCTCAACCTTACATGTACGGTGGTGATGGCCCCTCCACTCACACATACATGTACGGTGGTGATGGCCCTCCTACTCACACATATATGTACGGTGGTGATGGCCCTCCCACGCACAAATACATGTACGGTGGTAATGGCCCTCCCACTCACCAATACTCATATGGTGGTGATGGCTCTCCCACTTTCCCAAGCACGTATAGTGGTGATGACCCACCCATCCGCCCATGTACGTACAGGGGTGATGGCCCTCCCCCTCACCAATACTCGTACGGTGATGAAGGCCCTCCCATATACCCTTGCACATAATGTGGTGATGGCCATCCCATCCAACCATACACGTAGAGTGGTGATAGCCCTCCCATTCACCCATGCAAGTACAGTGGTGATAGCCCTCCCATTCCCCCATGCACGTACAGTGGTTATGGACCTACCACTCAACCATGCAAGTACAGTGATGATGGCCCTCGCATTCACCCATGCACGTACAGTGGTGATGGACCTGCCACTCAACCATGCAAGTACAGTGGTGATGGCCCTCGCATTCACCCATGCACGTACAGTGGTGATGGACCTGCCACTCAACCATGCAAGTACAGTGGTGATGGCCCTCCCGTTCGCCCATGCACGTACTTGGTGATTGGTGACAAATACAAGGGCAATATACATAAATACAATTTTTAAACTCTTAAAACGATTAACATATTTTTAATTAGTAAAATGTTTTATCAATAATAATACTGTAAAAATTCACGTTTATTGATTATCTCTACAACAATCTTTTATGAGGTATTATACGAAATAAATTGGTTATTATTAAAAAAAAAAAAAAATACATTGACAACATGGCAAGACAAATCCAAGAGAACTGGTTTGGTACTGTAAATGTGGTCGGTTAAAATCAATAAAAAATATGTAAAAAAAAAAAAACAACAAAATATTGTTTTGTATTAAGTGATGTAAAATAAACATATTCAGCCGACCTATTAATTTAATTCTTGAATCAGTCGTTCTAAATATATCTGGTAAAATGAAATCTCAAAACATATGTGATCCAAACAAACTACGAACCTATTTCCAGTCTGACTGGCTTAGCGGTAATTAAAAAAATGAGGAATTGGGATGGCAGTCCAAGAGACTAATGAGTCCTGTAACCTTAAGCTACTAAATAATTGAACCATTTATCTTAAACTTAGTCTCTTTAGGGCAAGATTGATTAAATTTCATTACGAGCATTTTCTCTACAGCATCAGTTTCAGGCTTAAATGTTTTATTCTTTCGTGGATACTTCTTAATATGTGACTCTAGAATTTATTTGACAAAATAATTTGATAAAAATGCTAATTGATGATTTTTTAAAGACTTTTAAAATTATGCTTAAGTGAGATTTATTTATGTTTGAAATTAACAACATAAAAATGAATACCTTTTACTGATACGTTTTTACTATTTTTTTTTAAATTAATCAATTAAACATTAAGTTAGATATAAAACAAATTTGAAGAGCTACGCAGTTTTTCATTATGTTACTTTACCTCTGACCCAAGAAATTCATAATTACTAAATAATTTATCAGTTCACCCTTGAATCTAAGTTGAGTACCGGTGAAAACTCCAACTATGCAAAGCTATGCAAACTAATGGCTATTACAACTTCTGGCCAGTTTAATTAATTATGTTTGGTGAGGTAAAGCATTCAACAACCCCAGCTTATTTGAAGTTGAGTTTCATCTAAGAGGCCGGAATTGAAGCTACATACCAACCACTTCACTTAATTAAGATAAAATAAATAAATGATTATTAAAGAAATACGCAAAATATGTTTAAAACTAACATCAATATTTGAAATAATACTAGTTTGGTGTCTTTTTATGGTAAATACCTGACTTAATGCGGGCAGTTCCAAAAGCAATATGCTTCCTCTCCAAAATATATAAATCTATTTTCGGAAAGCAGTTGCATCAGAAGAACGGCTTGTAGTATCATTCATACAAATAAATTTAAGCTAATTTTATTTACATGTAAAGAACGTTATTACGTGTACGGAATTCACCACTATTAAACTACATTGTTGTGTACACGCTAATGTTTTCTAATTATTCCTTAAGCAGTATATAATGAAAATATGTTTATGTATTTAACGTACCAGTCATAAAATTACAAAAGTACTGTTTTTGTAAGAAGTAGTATATTATTCCATAATGACAATTTGTGAGATAGGAAAATATTTAGTTTTTTTGTAGGCTATATATAAAAAGGAGGTGTCGATTTCTATTTTAACTCTACTCCGCCCAGTCACATATTACATCAAGTAGTAATTCATAAACTAAAATTAAAACTTAAAAATAATATAATACATGAAGCACTTATAGATAGTCATTAATGAAAACTAAAAGGAAAAAACAATCATCTGACTTTCAAAGCTCCACCAGCCAAAAATTCCTGAACGCTGTAGTAGTTTCCTTCTGATAAAAATGCTTTTAATTTCCTTTCAAATATACAATGATATAACTCCAACTTAAGATAAAATGACATTTTGTTATATTGAACGATTCCATTGTAATAAAGTTGTTTTTAAAAAACCGTTGTGGAGTGGAAATAGATTACAACTATTTCGGAGAGGGTAATGAAATGTGAACGGGTTGAGGATTTTGAAAAGTTTTGTTTGACGAAGCTGATGGTTTCAAAAATATGGATTGGAATGTAAGTAATTTAGAAGAACGGCAAACATCTTTAGATGACTGAGATATGTGAATTGGTATTCCTTTTTACAGCATTAACTTCAATCGTTATATAATATCTAAGGCCACACTGCTAGCGGAACGACCCGACCCACTACAGCCTGTTCCGGTCAATGCGCCCCTGTAAGCAAGGCGCACACTGCTAGCGGAACGACCCGACCCACTACAGCCCTGTTCCGGTCAATCCACCACTGTAAGCAAGGCGCACACTGCCAGCGGAACGACCCGACCCACTACAGCCCTGTTCCGGTCAATCCACCACTGTAAGCAAGGCGCACACTGCCAGCGGAACGACCCGACCCATTACATCCCTGTTCCGGTCAATGCGCCCCTGTAAGCAAGGCGCATACTGCTACTGGAACGACCCGACCCATTACATCCCTGTTCCGGTCAATCCACCACTGTAAGCAAGGCGCACACTGCCAGCGGAACGACCCGACCCATTACATCCCTGTTCCGGTCAATGCGCCCCTGTAATCAAGGCGCACACTGCCAGCGGAACGACCCGACCCATTACATCCCTGTTCCGGTCAATGCGCCCCTGTAAGCAAGGCGCATACTGCTAGCGGAACGACCCGACCCATTACATCCCTGTTCCGGTCAATCCACCACTGTAAGCAAGGCGCACACTGCCAGCGGAACGACCCGACCCATTACATCCCTGTTCCGGTCAATCCAACACTGTAAGCAAGGCGCACACTGCCAGTGGAACGACTCGACCCACTACAGCCCTGTTCCGGTCAATCCACAACTGTAAGCAAGGCGCACACTGCCAGTGGAACGACCCGACCCATTACATCCCTGTTCCGGTCAATGCGCCCCTGTAAGCAAGGCGCATACTGCTAGCGGAACGACCCGTTGTCATTATGTTTGTCCCAATGTTTTGAACTCCAGGTTAGATTCCTGGCCTCGACTGTTAGTTTTTATCAGTAATATTCACATTGTACTGTACTGGTTCTTCCCTTACTTTGTCTGATAAGTTCCCCGCACAGATCAATAGTCTAAGAGAAATGGGCAGAGTAAGGTACAGAAGAAGTTAGCTCTCTCCTTAAAACAATGTTGTTGAAATCTCACACCACCCAAGAGGAGAACAACCATTACTCCTAGAGTGTTGGTAGTTTAATCAATGACTACGGAGGCACTGTAGTTTGAAAAATAAGCAACTAATTAGGTGTAATATTCATTGTTCATTGTCAATATGTAAATTTATTGTTTGGTCTAATTTTTACTTATGCAAATTACAATATACTGGTCTCCTTTTAATAAAAATATCTTAAAAATGTGAGCATGTAGAACAAGGAACGTGATCTACATTTTAACAGCAAGATATTATACAATAATTCAGAGTTAAATGAAAGGTTTAGTCTAAATATATTATAAGACAAATATACAAACATTATTAATCCAAAGTGAGAAGTTTTTTGAAAATATAAACTATATTTTAATGTACATAACTGTACGATAAAGATATAAATAATGTTCTTATTCCTAAAAGAGATTTCAAATAGATTGTCAGTTTCAAACGCAATGAGTTTGCTGCCACAAATTTTATGATGCAGTGATTTTAAATTAAAATAGCATTTCAGTTAGAATGGATGCTATAAAGGAAAGGGAACGTAAACTGAATCCATCCCTTTTCAAAAGAATTGTGTGTCAGTTTCATAAAAATACCAGCTAAACCTGGCCACGCTTTTCTGTGGCTTGGTCTTTGTTTTTATTGTGACTTAAGTTCTTAGAAAAATAATAGTTGACTGTTTACTTGATTATCTGAAATAAATACAGCTGTTTTCATAAATAAACAATCATCTGGTCGTAATAATAAACTTATAGGTTATGATTTGGATATAATGTGAACATTGTATGGTAATATAAGCCCTCTATTTAAGGGAGGTGAAGAGGTGATCTCTAACTTCAGACCAATATGCTTGCTGCCAACTTTTTCAAAAATCTTCGAATCTGTGGTAAAAGAACAGTTAATAAAATACATTGAGATAAATGACATGTTTTCAGTAAGTCAGCATGGATTCAGAAGCAAAAGATCGACAAATAGTGCTTTGATCGACTTGACAAATGATATCCTTAAATCATTGGACGATTCAAATGTTAGCCTTGGGATGATGTGTGACTTGTCTAAAGCCTTTGATTGTGTGAGGCATGATATTTTGCTAGCAAAACTCGAATGTTACGGAATCAAAGGACACTGTTTGAGATGGTTTGGTTCTTACCTCCAGAACAGAAAACAACGGACAACAGTAACACTGAATAATGTAAAAATAAACTCAGAATGGAAAGCAGTCCCTCATGGTGTTCCACAGGGCTCTGTTCTCGGTCCTTTGCTCTTCTTGATATACATTAATGACCTCCCTTTCCAGTGCAAAGAAAAGATAGTGATGTACGCTGATGACACTACAGCACATGTAACCAGACAGACAATAAGTGAAGTGGAGCAAGCGATGAGTGATCTGATAGAGATGTTAGATGAGTGGTTTGCAGATAATGGGCTAAATTTAAATAAGGAAAAAACAAGCATAATACAGTTTAAAACTCAAACAGTAGTAAATGATGCAAACAAGTACGATGGGGCGATAGCAGAGACAGTGAAATTGCTTGGTCTAGTTTTTGACTCAACACTCAAATGGAAAGCGCACATAGAATATATTACTTCGAGGCTGAACAAGGCAATATTTAACATGTCATGTCTGACTCATATAGCGAGCAGGAGAATCAAGTTAGTGCTGTATTTTGCGTACTTTGAATCCACATTACGCTATGGAATAATTATGTGGGGACGTTCAAATCACTGGGAAAAAATATTTAGAGCCCAAAAGAAAATGATAAGAATCATGATGGGTATGAACCCAAGAGAATCTTGCAGAAGAATATTTAAAGAACTTGGTATTCTTACATTCCCAGGATTGTATTTGTTGGAAGTAGTAAAAAATGTACACGAAAATATATATTCTTACCAACAAAATAATGTGAACCACGACCATAGAAAAGAAGTAAAAATAAACTACGTGCCCCCAAACATAGATTAAGAAAATATGAAAATAGTCCATTATGTAGCGGAATACAAATTTATAATAAAATACCACAGAAATACAAAAGCTTGGGGAATGCCAATCAGCTCTATAGAAAGTTCAGGCAGTTTCTAGTTGACCGAAGCTATTACTCCGTCTCCGAATTTCTGCAGGACGAGGTCGTTATATTTTAGATACACTGAAAAATAATTATTAAGTATGTTATTATGTATAAATTATTGATTAGTTGGCGATTTAACCTCTTTATTTTGTTATTTCTTCTTTTTTAATTCTTTAGGTTAGTAGTTTTGTAACAATTGACGAGTCACCAGTTAGTAGCAGATTATCTGTTTAACACTAATAACATTTTCTGTGACAATAAACCATTTCATTTCATTAATCAGCTGGTCACAGTAGTACCTTCCCAGCGTTGACCTTTATTTTCATTTGTGAATTGTAGGTAAGTCAGGAAATGCTTGAAATGCACTGTTTCTGTTACGAGTTTTAGGTACTAAATATACAAAACTCTCTCTTGTACATTAATGCAATATCACATAAAAATTTAAAGCGAATCCATTTACTAATTTTCAAGTTTTTTGTACACAAACATACGGGTGTTCAATTTATATTTATATTTGATTAAGTTGTAATCTACTTGTTTGATCTAATTACAAATATACTCATTTTAATGTTATGTCTGCCACTAAAACATTTAGTAACATATTTGTATCGAAGCAATCTTTATTATTAATTTTATACGACCTCGTAATCGTAATCCATTTAAAAGTATCCTATCACATTGACAGCCGGTGGCCGATCGGTCTCGGGCGTCAGGACTTTGTAACAGGTTTTAGAGAGAGCCAGTAGCCTAGCGGTCTCGGGTGTCAGGACTTTGTACCTGGGTTAGAGAGAGCCAGTGGCCTAGCGCTCTCGGGTGTCAGGACTTTGTACCTGGGTTAGAGAGAGCCAGTAGTCAAGCGGTCTCAGGCGTCAGGACTTTGTACCTGGGTTAGAGAGAGCTAGTGGCCGAGTGGTATCGGGCGTCAGGTCTTTGTACCTGGGTTAGAGAGAGTCAGTTGTCGAGCGGTCTCGGCCGTCAGGACTCTGTACCTGGGTTAGAGAGAGCTAGTGGCCGAGTGGTCTCAGGCGTCAGGACTTTGTACCTGGGTTAGAGAGAGCTAGTGGCCGAGTGGTCTCAGGCGTCAGGACTTTGTACCTGAGTTAGAGAGAGCTAGTGGCCGAGCGGTCTCTGGCGTCAGGACTTTGTACCTGGGTTAGAGAGAGTCAGTTGTCGAGCGGTCTCGGCCGTCAGGACTTTGTACCTGAGTTAGAGAGAGCTAGTGGCCGAGCGGTCTCTGGCGTCAGGACTTTGTACCTGGGTCAGAGATGGTTCGAAACCTGACCTTGACTGTTATATCAGTAATATTCACCTTGCACTGGTTCTCCCCATTACTCTGTGTGATGAGTTCCCCGCACATATCAATAGTCTGTGGGAAAATGGATAGAATAGTGTTGCAAAGGAGATCAGCCTCTTCTATTTCTTTGTTACTACATGCAAGTCAGTTATTTTAACGGTGCTGTAATTTCAATAATTTCGGTTGAAGTATGCTCATAGATTCCTTGACAAACCTTCAATACCGACGTGGTTGCTCAGTGGCTAAGGCTTCGGACTGCGGAGTCCATGTCCAAGGTTCGAATCCCCACTGAGCCAACGGTCGGTACTTCAGTCGTTGAATAAAGTTCACGCACGTGCTTGCAAGCTCATGTGAACTGGCAAGTGAAGTTAATTTAAAAAAAATCCTGGGCGGCTTAATACAGGATGAGGTAGCCAAATTAAAAGTATGACAAGAGCATGTCATTTATGAAATGTGGGGAAATTCTCTTATAAAGCGGGAGAAAACAGAATTGTGCTCCCCAACCATTACATTGCACGTATCCAAGCTAAATGCTACAATGTTTTGAATGGTAATATTTTGTAAGGCAAGGATTTCCATAATTAAAATGAATAATATTTCTGCACTACTTGTATTAATTTAATACTTATAAAAAAAAATGAGACTACTTTGTCACTGTCATAACATATTACAGTAAGGCAACATTTCTTAACTGACCACTGGTCTGTTGTTTCATCAATAATCATGGAGATATTATTGTCAGGGCCCCTCTCATTTTTTTATTAAGACGATATAGAAATTTACAGATAGGCAATTTATACTATGGCAGTTGTTTTAATTCTTTTAGATGCCAATATATATGCTATTTTGGAGTCCTGATATCAATTTTTTATAATCATGATAATATGGATAATAATACTACCCATACCGTGACTATGATACCATTAAGTATAGATGGGCAATATTACCCACATTAATTCAATACCACCATAACTAGCAAAAAGCTTCAAAATTACCCACAATTTGAATAATCTACCACATATTGAGAACATTGAACGATCAATACGGCATTATTTAGAATTATATTGTAAAGCTACTAGTTTTCACCGCTAGGTGGCAGCACCAATCAGACAATGGAGTCTGTCGACAACAGTCCGTGACTGCCCGGACAGTCAAACGAAGCAACAGCAATTTAGTTGTATCTATTTTATTTTTTTAATATTTCGTTGTACTTAACGTTGGTTCTATTTCCAATAAAATTAAGTAATCAATCTATTTAAGGGATATTTTTGTAATACATTACAATAAAATACATTCAGCATATTCAGTGTGTTTAAAAAGTCCAACGACGGTTGAATATTGTTTAGACCGTTACAGATAATGGTACAAAACTTTGCACATTGCTGCTGGACATACCTTCGTAGGGGGACGGCCCACTAGGAGTCGGAAGCAAATCTTAAATTCAAGCATAGGTCGAAATACATATCATTTTAAAGGTCTTAGCTAGAAGAACATAACACCGCAAATTAGAACTCAAAGGTTAATCTTGAACAAAATGGCGGCGCACGAAAGATTCAGTACTGTTCTTATGTGAAAGTTTAAGAATGGCTTAATATTTTTGTAACCATATCAGATGAAACTACAAAACTTCACACATGATTATTTTACACAAACACCTACTTTAAGATGTATTCAGTGTCCTGCTATTCTTCTATGGTAACGGTCCATTAGATGTTAGTAGAAAGTTTTAGTGTGAGCATGGGTTGATATGCACATCATTTTAAAGGGCTGGTCAAGCATAGAAGAACGCCGCAAACCGCATTTCAAAAGCCTTATCAGTCACAAAATAGAGGCGGTTTAAAATCTTGCACATAAGATCAGCGTTGAAACTTTCGAGCGCCGCCATATTGTTTAGGATAAACCTTTTGAGGTCTGGTTTGCAGTATGATGTTCTAATAGCTAAGACCTATAAATGGTACGTATATCGACCTATGCTTACATTTAAGATTTTCTTCCGACTCCTAGTGGGTCGTCCCTCTACGAAGGTATGTCCAGCAACAGTGTGCAATGTTTTGTACCTTTATCTGTAACGGTCTAAACAATATTCAACCACCCTCGGACTTTTTGAACACCCTGTATTTACTGCTATACATTCTACGGTCGTATTCGTTTTCCTCAAGAACTGACGATTAAAAGCACATGTACATATTGTACACTACACTTTAAGTAAGTTGCTTGGTTTTTATCAACTTTGCGTTGTTTTGCCGTCTCCCTAAAAAATGTGCCAAATCGATTCACCTGTCTATTTCGACAGTTTCGAACTATGTCCCGGCAGTTCACCAATTACCTGCTCGTGATGTTTTGATTGGGATTCTCAAAGCTACCTGTTGACGTAAATTCCCATTGATTTCTATGAGCATAATCTCTTCATTTCATGGACAATAAAATTAAATCGGGTTTTCAACCAATTATTTCCACTTTCATTTCCCAGATATGAACGCGTTTTTATATACGCGTGACCAAAGTTTATGACGTAAATGCCTAAAGTTCCATTGATTTTGATAACCTCTATTTGAAAAACCCGCTTTTGCAACCCGGAAAAACCCGCTGAGCTCGAGGGCGTATTGGTGTTGGTGGTTTTGGGTTCACTATTTTCAAGCCGGACTATCTGAGCGAAGAAGTGTAGGCCTATGAGTTTTTTTTTATTATATCAAGTTAATTAATTTATTTCATTAGATTATTAACAATAGGGTGTTTAAGCTAATAAGATAATTATAAAAATCTCAATAACCTATAAATGCAATATGACTTTTTATTCTTAAACCACTTCTTTGAAGACGTATCTTAGTAATATTATATTTATTTATATATTTATTATATTAATATTATAAATATCTTGATTAATATTAAAAGTAATAATATTTATAGTAATATTACTTTTAATTAATTAATTGTTGTACTTGTTAATATACTTGCGTATATTGGACTGTTATATTGAAGCTCTCGATTTGCACTAAAATTGTCTAGTATATGAAAGGTAATTGGATATTTGAAATACGAATACCCAAGTGTCATCCTAAGAGCACGAAAGGGTCCTCCAGATTCCACACTAGTTTATTTATGATATTTCTCAATTTAAATTTGTCGTGGAAATTTGTGGTACCCATATAAACTTACTTCAAAGCTCGTGGTATCAACCCCCACAATCGGCGACCTTAAATGTCAGCTCTCAGCTGAGTAGTAAACCTTTAAACTTAACTGATCATTCTAAATATCTCGGGCGTCCAGTGTACTGTTTGAGGTTAAATTTTTCCTCATGGTGAGCATCGATTATATGGGTTGCGATGTGGTTCTTTTGTAGATATTTGTGTAGTAACTTACATAATTTTATTGTATTTATGAAATCAAGAGCAAATCAAATAAAAACAATTTGAAAAATCTACACATATTATGATGGTAAATATTTCCATGTTTGGATTGTTGCTAAGGCAGGTAATAATATTGAGGAACAGATACAATTTTATGTTAATTCTAGATACACTTAAGTGTAATATACTGTCTAGTTTTTTCCAAAAAAGTCGAGAGAAAAAACTATGAAGGCTATATTGCTCTGTCTGCCGATTGAAGGACTAAAATATATATGAGCCCTTAGACGTATATTTTAACATATATCGTACTGTTCTTTGCACGGTAGTTGAGCAGGATGTAATGACTCGAGTTTGACATGTTTGAAAGTAGAAAAAAGCTAAAGTATGTCTTATTTTACCAGGTTAAGATAGGGCTAAGAAGCCATCCGTAACATTTAACCTGGGGGTGACTTCCGAACTACCACCAGTGACCGGGCAGGCGGGCTGCGTGCAAGGACGGGATAGCTCAGACAAGAAGCAGTCACGCTCGATGTTGCTTGATGCCGTTATCTTGCGGAAGGAACCCTCCGGTCGAAGACATTGAAACATTCATTTATTTAGTAAACTTAACTGTTATTGGCAAGTGATCTGTAATAGCAGGATCTAAACAGTATGTAAATAGTATCTAAATAGGATGTAAATACGTAGTATCCTTTTAAGAACGACGTACAAAGGCTTTGTTCATGAAAGGCTTACAATATATATACATTATAACAATTACACGATTTTTTAACTACTAATTTTAAATTAAAATATAAACTATTCAAACAAAACCTTAGATTTGATCTATCATTTTCAAGAAAATAAAGGACCTCTTAAGGATATGCTTACTTAGAGGTTCCTTATTTTTAAATAAAACTAAAAAAAAAAAAATATTTGCAATAGAAAACCTCTCATCTAATAAAAAATTATTCATTAGTGGAAAAAATAATCTTCCTATTTGGTTTTCTCTTAATTTTTTTAACCTTAACAGAAATAATAAAAAAATTAAAATATTGGTGAAAATTTACTGAATTATAAACGAAAAATATCAGAACTAAACTAATAATATTATTAATTTCAGATTAAAATTATTAAAACAAAATAATAATATTAATATCAGAAAAACCCACTTTTCACAAATACGTATCAATAATAGCTGTCATTTGACTTTTTATATTTACAAGCTAAAATATATTATCTTGCTTTATTAACCAATTTAAAACAAGTACTAATATGATCAGTATATTGGATATATTCTTTCATTTTTATACGTAGTGAAATGTATTTATATACGTTATGTACCCTTATGTAAATGATTTAATAATACACAGTTCCCATGTGATGAAATTAATATCATCACTACTAGCCCAGAATTGCAATTTGCTGTTTGGTTGTTTGTTGATCATACATTAGGTTGTATTGCTAAACTTGGAAAATATATGGTATTAATATATCAATACAATAAAGCGGACATTAATACGTTGGCTTATACACTTTATCAGAATTGTAGCACTAATTATTACCTGCTTGATTTGATACTGTTTTAGTTTTCAACAGTAATTTTAAAGGAATATTTATATAGGTATTGTTGAGATATTGAATTGCAATTTTAATAAAATTTTCACTAAGCATATTTTAAATTTTAATCTTCATAAAATATTTATATTTTAAGAAAATATCTTAATTATGTGACCACGATGTGCAAGTTTTATAAGTTGATAAGAAAATAAGTTAAAAATGTTTGTAAGTATTTAGTAATTTACTAAGGGAATTGTAATATTTTAACTAGCCTAATATTACATTGTCTACATATAAATTAGAGAACTTTGTACACTTAAGATTTAGAAGTGTTTGTCAGAAAATGTACTAAACTGAACGGTTGTGTCGTGGTCGTGGTACATTACGGCATTAGTCTCGGCTGGCCACCCCTTTGATTTTCGTATAGTATTTGTTTCATAGCGTTTTTCGTTGGTCGTTGAGTTCTCTCAGCTGTTTTGTTCCGCCCCCAAGCTGTTTAGCATCTCTCGTCATCATGGCCTCGCTGTAAAAGGGTTAGGTATTTCAACTATTTTTTATTTGTTTCCCATATTTTCTTGTCGAAAGGCGTTGTAAATCAAACTTAATTTGCTTTTAGATTGAACTGTAGCTAGATGTATCTGTATATTTCTCTAGACTAGGCTAACTAAGTGGTGAGTTACAAACTTTTAGATTGAACTGTAGCTAGATGTATCTGTATATTTTTCTAGACTAGGCTAACTAAGTGGTGAGTCACAAACTTTTAGATTGAACTGTAGCTAGATGTATCTGTATATTTCTCTAGACTAGGCTAACTAAGTGGTGAGTCACAAACTTTTAGATTGAACTGTAGCTAGATGTATCTGTATATTTCTCTAGACTAGGCTAACTAAGTGGTGAGTTACAAACTTTTAGATTGAACTGTAGCTAGATGTATCTGTATATTTCTCTAGACTAGGCTAACTAAGTGGTGAGTTACAAACTTTTAGATTGAACTGTAGCTAGATGTATCTGTATATTTCTCTAGACTAGGCTAACTAAGTGGTGAGTCACAAACTTTTAGATTGAACTGTAGCTAGATGTATCTGTATATTTCTCTAGACTAGGCTAACTAAGTGGTGAGTTGCAAACTTTTAAATTGAACTGTAGCTAGATGTATCTGTATATTTCTCTAAACTAGGCTAACTAAGTGGTGAGTCACAAACTTTTAGATTGAACTGTAGCTAGATGTATCTGTATATTTCTCTAGACTAGACTAACTAAGTGGTGAGTCACAAACTCTTCAACGTTAAAATTCTGCTTAGTTATTAGTATTTCCTTCGCCGACCTAAAATTATAATTCGTTTGTCATGTTTTTGTACTATATTGTCCTGGCCACTTTGAATTTTATAAATTTACATATGAACTTGTTACTGTGAACCTAGTTTGCTTTCCTTGTTTTAACACATGTTGTCACAGGAAATTACTACATTTATTTCATATCACTTGTACTTAAAATGTTTAGTGCCATTCTATAACAGACTAGCTGTACTCGCCCGCTTCGCCGGTCATAATATTGAGTTTTGATTGTATAATTGAAATATGCAGCAACCTTTTAGTTTACACAGTATCCAATTTAGAACAGCTAATGTTATGTATTGTGTACTACTGTACTCAATTATTTTCAATTTTAAAAGTTTGCCCAACCACAATTTTATTCTCTTTGTTTTTATTTAACAGCTGTTAAGCAAATAAATCAATCCATTTATATATCTCTATTAGAATACCATGGGAATTTTGGAGGCCAGTGGGATGGAGTCCTGAGGTCGAAGAGGAAAATCCTTTCTTAGTGAGCCTCTAGGGGTCAATATACACATATGTACAAAATATCAAGTCAATTGGAAGTATTGTTTTGGAGGAATAGTGTAGTGGTTAATGGCTTTATATATATATATATTAAATTAAAAATTTTTCGATTGAAATCAGTTTGTTCTCCTAGATTTTGTCTAGTTTCATAGTCTAAAAAATCTGTAAGTCTACTTTTAGGGGGCACACATTACTGTAGTTGACTCTGAATCAGTGAAATATTGTGTTTCTCGCCATTTTTAGCCATTTCCTGTGAACTGGCTATGCATTTAGTCAAATTAAATTATAAATGTTTTGATTAAAATCAATTTATTCTCTTAGATAAAAAAGTTTCAAAGTCTAGAGGAATCTGTAATTATACTCTTAGAGGCCGTAAATTAACCACTTTGATTTACACGCACAAATTGAAAATCTAGCTCTAACTAAGGATGAAGGAGGTGAGATAGTGCAAACAGTCATAGGGCCAAAGTTGTAGTAGTCTCAAATCAGACGCAGAAAATGGTGTTAGTTTTGCTGTAGAACCGTTCATTTAGCCGCTACAGTCCAATTAGAGAAACGCTGTTTTTAGCATTTAAAACCTTTTGCACTAAAAAGGCCACCATCTTCGATTTAATATTAATTTGTCAGAATTCCTTCTTATTGCATATCTACAAAATAAGACCTTCGACTCTACAAAATTTCAGCCTCGTTGGCTTAGTACTTTGTTAGTTACAGCGATGAGTGAGTGAGTCAGTGGTATTTTCCTTTTATAGTTATAGATTTATTTTAGCTCACTTAAAAATAGTTGTGATTTTGTTTGGTTACTCGACTTTTTTAGTATAACTTGGCTGTACAGTAAGTGTCTTGCGTGTTATATTTAACTCATATAAGGGATTCAGAAGCAGAGGGGATTCGTTCCACCACTGCTGTTTTACTTCACGGGCGTAACTTCCACCTTCAAGTGAAAAAATAATTGTAATGAACTGTACGATTTTGTTTAATTACTATTTATTGTTTACATGATTATTCATTGTGTTAGATCTAATATTAATTTTTATTTGTATTTGTATTTTTTTACATCATGTGCCTGTTCATATTGGCCTGCAGGCCTGAGCGTGAACTTATTCAAAGAGTGAAATACCGAACCTTGGGCTATGCCCTCCACAGTCTGAAGCCTTAGCCACTGAGCCACTACCCCAGCTACTATATACAGTAATATAGTACTAAATACTTATTAATGCTACTGAAGAATATTATAATACTGAATAATGATTTAATTCAATACTTCGAAGCTTGATTTGTCATTTTATTTTACCTAACCAATAGTCACTGCTACTAATAACGTAGTGGGTTGGGCTTGGTACTTGGGCCCAAGAGAAACATAGTTCTCTTTCTCACTTCTACAACTCAGTCCATATCTCTCGCACAGGTGCATTCAGTCAGTCTCTTTCCAAGCGGACTGTCTATAATTTTATATTTTCATCCCTTCCTTCACTTATAGTCCCTGTTTTTCCTTATTCAACTCTTAGGGTCTTGTATTTTTAATTTTCACTGTGATGTTTCTGAGGTCTGCATAAAATTAATTGGAGCCGGAGTTTGCAGCTTTCCAGCTCCAACGATCAGGAGGTGGCTATGCCGATCAGTCACCTGAAGAAGTGAAGCATCGCTGCGTTTACAGCTTCTGAAACCGGGTGTCCTGGTGGAGAACGGTGGTTTCTTACAGGGCCGCCTCCAGGTCGTTTTATTCTTCTTCTGTCTTGTAAGGCCTTATGAAAGACTTTCCGAAGCCAATTCCATGGAACTTTTATGCAGTGAAGCGGGACTTTAAAAGCGATTTTTTAAAACTTCAGTTTAATTTATCATTTTCTTTTACTCGTTGTACTTTCATCGCCTAGTTTAAAATTTATTTAGCTTTTAAAGAATGGGAATATCGGGCTTCTTTTTGCAATTTTTGAAATTATCAATCCTTAACCTCCCAGCATCGCCAGCAGGATTAGGTGTCATTCGTAAGTTACTCAAGTTATGTTTTGTATTTTTGTTTTGCCTTGTATATATATATATAATTGATCATACAGTGAACTAAGTTGAAACCCTGTAATTATCTTCATTTTCTTGATATTATTGCAGATATTCCGTTAAATTAGAAGATGGTGTTGGAAAATACATTTAACGCCTGATTAACTTTATTATTATTTATTTAAAGGTGTAGTACTTTTGTAGAGTTTATAGTGAACGTTGTTGCTATTTGTTTTTTTATATTTGTCGTATTATTTACTATCGTATTATTGCCTTAAACATATTTCTATTTCATTAAAAATGCGTTAAAATTTTAAGTTACTTAATAAGCCATATTGGTTACTTTTGCTATATTTTGTCTTTAATTTTTTTGTCTTCTTTAGCATCGAGGCTCAATGAAAAAAAAACTTTTGTAAATATCATACTAAGTGATGTATTCCTTTTCCATTTGTTTTAACAAAATTAATTTAAAATTTGTCAACTTAAATAATTGTTTTCTTTCACTTTATTATTTTCTTTATATAAAAAGTGAAAATAAGATGGAACTGAATGTTGCTGTGTTTATTGAATATTAAGTTGTTTGTTTGTTAGTTAGAAAGGAAGTTTTTTGTTAAAAGATATTGTTGTCGTATAGTTTGATTCTATGTTTGAGTCTGGTCGGCCACACTGTCACTTCCGCACGCTTTGTGTATTTATTTATTAGTTAAATGTAATGTTTAACATCCCACTCAGGTAATCCCACTTACCTCGGGATTATATCTTTATTTTTCCTACAGTTAGTTTGAGTATTTTTAAGTATTAAAATATATGTTTTCATTTTTATAATTGGAAGTTATATAAGTAGTTTTTATATATAAGTAATTTAAACCAATATGTAAAATTTACAAAGATAGCCTTAGATTATATAAAAAAGTTGTACAAATTGTGTATAAAAAGGGTTCGATAAATATTTCATTTATTAATTTCATATTTTCCGAAGTAAGTTGTTTTTTTTTTTATCTTTCCTCTCCTTTATTGGTTTATTGGTTTTCGGTAGGGCTCAGTTTTAACGGTTGGGTCACACGTTACTAAATTATTTATTTATATAATATTTATACATTATATTGAAGACTAAACAGTGGAAAACAGTCCAATGTTATATTTACAGAGACAAGTATTATCATTAAAAGATAAATTATTTTCAAGACAATTATGAGGAAACACTTCGAAAGGTAAATGCAGAGAGTCAAATAATTATTTAACTTTATTTATACATGGTAAAGTAATATGTTTTACGTTAAATTTAATTAAAAAAATAAATAGCTGATAAATTGTATGTATCTATGAATTAGTTAGGACTATTAAGTCCTCTCTTCCACTCAACCTTATATAAATCCATACAAACAATGTAAAACATAGTTTTAAAATAAACTAAAACATAAAAAAACTCAATTGTATTTACTTTTATGTCATCCATTGTTACTGGTAATTGTATTTAAAATATTTAGTAATTCGATATTGATAGGGAAATTACCTAATTTTCAATATAACACATTTTAATTGCAATATCAAATCACCTTTTTCGTTTGTGTGAATTCAGATTTACGTTACTGCATTTCATTATTGAACACCCAATACAGGGTTTCCTTTTTTATGCCTATCGTATTTTGATGCCCTGTTTTACTCAACAATACAGATACAAGCATGCTTGTAAAATCACCTATTCAATAGGGTTGTAAATTTTACTATTACTACACTGTATATGTTACCATAAAGTGAAGCAATTTCCTTAAGATATCTCAGCAAATCTGTTTAACACCCTAAAAAAATATATTTGTACTTTCTATGACTTAATTATAAGAGTAAATATATATTATAGGATACTTTTATAACTATCTTTTTAGTGGTTTTACTAAAAGTAAATGTGTATATACACTATAATAAGTAAAGTAAAGTTTGTAACCATGTTCGTTTTTGAATTCAAATCAAAAGATTTTTTATTATTTTCTTTATAGTTGAATTTACATTGCATCTTATAGTAATCTCTTTAGCAGAACTGCTATTTAAGAGATCAACTAAATTAGATTATATAAATATAGAAGTAACAACGACAAATTAAAATAGTAACAAACAATAACAACTTAAATTATGTAAATTTATTCAATAAATAATTAAAGTACTCTAAATTTAACTAGAAGTAAAAATAAACTACGTGCTCCCAAACATAGATTAAGAAAATATGAAAATAGTCCATTATGTAGCGGAATACAAATTTATAATAAAATACCACAGAAATACAAAAGCTTGGGTAATGCCAATCAGTTCTATAGAAAGTTCAGGCAGTTTCTTCTAGTTGACCAAATCTATTACTCCGTCTCCGAATTTCTGCAGGACGAGGTCGTTATATTTTAGATACACTGAAAAATAATTTATTAAGTATGTTATTGTGTATAAATTATTGATTAGTTGGTGATTTAACCTCTTTATTTTGTTATTTCTTCTTTTTTAATTCTTTAGGTTAGTAGTTTTGTAACAATTGACGAGTCACCAGTAAGTAGCAGATTATCGGTTTAACACTAGTGTAATTTTCTGTGACAATAAACCATTTCATTTCATTTCTAAAAGATCATAAATATCATCATTACAGACAAATGAAGGGGGAAAAAACGACATTTACAGTTAATCTAACAGATTAATAAAAAATAAATAAATCATATAATTGTAGAGGTAAAGAAAAATTTATTAGCATTTTAAATACTTCCTCCTTTAAATTTGATATAAAGTTCGTTTTTTGTTTTTTTATATTCAGGTATTTTCGGTACTATTTAATCTTTCTTCTGAAAATATTTTAATATTCTTCTGCTTGTGATATTCCTCACAAACAAGTACTGTGGGATTGGTCACTACCCATCCACACAAGTATAGTGATATTGGAAACACACGTACGGAGATATCGATAAAGATCTAATTGTATGGGTGGGTGGGTAAATACAACTGTCATCTATGGGTGGGTAGGTCAATAACACCGTACATGTATGGGAAGGTGGGTGGAATGTAAATATAAAGTGTTATTTGTAAATTGTTATTTTGTATAGTTTAGAAATGACTGCATTAATGATTACAAACAACCTTAAAATGACAGTCACTATTTAATTAATAAGGGGTATTTTAATTAATAAAGAGAATTAGGAATGTGGGTTTAGTCGTAAAAAAATAACGAAACATACATATATACATTATTTTTGCAATGAACTAACTCTTAATAAACAAAATAAGTAGGAAGATTAATGCAAAAGTTTTATAGGAATTTAAGTTTAGTAAATAAGTGAGGAGACTAGAATGGGTCACCATCGAATATATTTACTGCACCCACAAATCAAAGACATTTCAGGTTGTGCACTTGACCTCAGAGAGTTCCATTATTAATATTGGAAATATATATTTAATAATTTGAATGTATTTTCTCAGATATGAACTAAATTAAACACATTTGAAGAAAATATTTTATACCACACAAGCATCATTCCATACATATTATTTTTTTATTGTTATGAGTCAGTGTTTAAACTTAGATTTTTATAAGACCAATTATAAACAAGATAAAAGATAAATAATTGTTATCGTAACTTTAACAAAATAATGGAATTTATTTTATATTGTTAAAAAGTAAGAATATTAACATTCTTTAATAGCCAAAGTAACTAAGGGACTTACAGCTTAACGTGGAATCTGAACCACGTAGTATTTTGCTCTGACTTTCGGCAATTGACAAGCCTGATAATTGGTCATCTCCGTGGGAAAATTGTATTGATAAATATCTAAAAAAAACTATGAACTTTTGAAAACTGTGAAAATTAATTTTTAATCAAGTTTTCCGCTAAACTAAAACTGTCAATAGATTGAACCCTCTTTAGATATATATTCTTACCGAGTTTCAGTAACTTATCCTAGACAGTTTTTATATAATTAAATATTTTTGTAAAAATCAAATAAGTTTTTTTCTTATCTGACATTATGACAACTTATTGTTTGTTCTCTCTAAACATTTCACTTAAACATTATGTTGGCATATTATTCCAACCTAATCTTTCAATAATGAAATGTTTCACACATCTACAATAAAATCTGTTTTCAATAATCTACCATCAAATATCCTGACTAACATTTTATTTATTTATTTGTAATTTAATGGAAATTTCATCCGATTACCAACATTAAAAATAGAAGTCACAACACTAAAAAATGCAATATTTAAGTTATTGGAAGTGAATTAATTTTGTGGTACGTTAAACGGCTAATTTATAGCAAAACGTATATTTACTATTTCGTTATTCACGTATTGTTCTATTGTATTATTTTGTAAACCCACTTAATATCTTCAAGTGAATTATAACTTAACAGGTAATTATTGTGTCGTATGACAGAATTATTATTGTTGACAAAACCACATGTCAGAGCTACACTCAAATGTCATTAAGCGTGATCTTGTCAAGTCATTATAAAGTGTAGTAATTTGCACTTGAGTCAAACAGCCCGCAACGAGAATTGTGACTGAAACTGTTTTAGAGCAGTTTCAATCGGAGAAAATCGTCTTGTGAACGATTTCATTCAATGAAATGATTCTCATTTGATCAAATGCCCCATGAATTCCAATTAAATCAGTTACTTGTGATTATTTTCACCTCAGAAAATAAAAATAAACTTTCTTGTGGACGCAACGAACATCTAAGTGGCAGTTAGAAATATAGTACAACTAATATATACATCTGAAATAATAATTAATATATTTATTCTTGAGAATTTGGGGTAATAAAGGGAGATCCTGACAACGTGCTGGCCCATTCCCATGGAAAATTGAAGAAATAACTACTAGACACACATTAAGTGCACTATTAGAGGTAACCTATAAACTTCTAATTTATCTGTAGTTTCACCATTCATGTAATTCGTGCCTAAGCAAACAAAAATTTAACACGAGACAATGTAAGATAAATAAAAACAAAACATATTTCTGTGTTTGTTGTATTATCGGATCTCATACACAAGGTCTGTGTGTACTTTATAAATACATTGTGTAACATTACGAACATTTTAAAAAAAAATGGCAGAGCCAGTAGACGAGTGCTCTAAGGCATCAAGACTTTGTACGTGAGTTAGAGATAGTGATGGTTGGAATCCCGGCTTTGACTGTTAGTTTTTATCAGTAATATTCACCTTGTACTGTTGCGGTTCTCCCCTTTATTGCGTCTGATAAGTTTCCCGCATAGATCAATAGTCTATGGGGAATGGGAAAGGTAAGATTAAACAGGATATTGGCCTCTCCTTAAAAAAAAAAAGTAGATTGAAAACTAATTAAATCAAAATTAATAAATAAAAAAACAGTTTCTTTTTAAAAGATAGTTATCTTTAATTTAGTATTTAAATGACTATAAATACATGGGCTCCGTCGGTGATATTGTCACAGTATTTCTATGACTCAAGTACTGTCACATTATTTCTATGACTCAAGTACTGTCACATTATTTCTATGACTCAAGTACTGTCACATTATTTCTATGACTCAAGTACTGTCACAGTATTTCTATGACTCAAGTACTGACACATTATTTCTATGACTAAAGTACTGTCACAGTATTTATATGAGTCAAGTTCTGTCACAGTATTTTTATGAGTCAAGTACTGTCACAGTATTTCTACAACTCAAGTACTGTAACATTATTTCTATGACTCAAGTACTGTCACATTATTTCTAGGACTCAAGTACTGCCACAGTATTTCTATGACTCAAGTACTGTCACAGAATTTCTATGAGTCAAGTACTGTTACAGTATATCTATCACTCAAGTACTGTCACAGTATTTCTACGACTCAAGTACTGTAACATTATTTTTATGACTCAGTACTGTCACATTATTTCTATGACTCAAGTACTGCCACAGTATTTCTATTACTCAAGTACTGTCACAGAATTTCTATGAGTCAAGTACTGTTACAGTATCTCTATCACTCAAGTACTGCCACAGTATTTCTATCACTCAAGTACTGCCACAGTATCTCTATTACTCAAGTACTGTCACAGTATTTCTATGACTCAGTTCTGTAACATTATTTCTATGACTCAGTACTGATACATTATTTCTATGACTCAAGTACTGCCACATTATTTCTATGACTCAAGTACTATCACATTATTTCTATGACTCAAGTACTGTCACATTATTTATATGAATCAAGTACTGTCACAGTATTTATATGAATCAAGTACTGTCACAGTATTTCTATGACTCAAGTACTGTTACAGTATTTCTATGACTCAAGTATTCTCACAGTATTTCTATGACTCAAGTACTGTCACATTATATCTATGACTCAATTACTGACAGTATATCTCAATGTTCTGTATCAATGTTCTGAATGTTTGTGATTAAATTTTGCAACGCACAAACCAACAGATGATTTTAGTGAATAGCTTTTAATATGTGCTTTGATATCATAGACAGAACGGAATCTATTTAAGGGTGGTTTCCATTTAGTGTTTGTCGGAGTGGAATAAATCCTAATTGATCGAACATGTGGACGGATCTGTGGATGTTCCCATAGCTAGACTAAACAATGCCATGCTGTGGGGCTTTCAACTACTGTTGATGTTCACTGTATCAACAATTCAAAGTTCAAAATATAGAAATCACGTTTTAAAGTATACAAAAATGGAGCATATTGACATTCTTTATTAATTACTTTCTGATATACAGGATGTTACACAAAAGGCGTCGTGGATGTAAATTTTGGATTGTACACCTACTTTAGAAAAAAATTGAAAAATCTTGTTTGAACTCAATTCCGTTTACTGTCAATTTGTGTTTGTGTGTGTTTATTTTCATTTACTAAAAAATTAATAACACAATAATGGTTTGGCCGATTTGAAATTTCACACATTTATTTACATTAACATTAATTAACAGGGGAAAAATGTATTGAGTTATCTTTAGACATTTAAAAACTGTGGAAATTAAAAAAAGTCTCTCAAAATATTACTGTTAATAATATAAAGAAGTATGCTAAATTTTAAGTCATTCAGTCAAACCGTCAAAAAGTTATTAACTTTTTCTAAAAACACGAAAAGATAGCTAGAGACTACACGGAGTGTAATTTGAATCCTTCATTTTTGACTCTTAATTAGGAGTAGAATTCGAAAAATAACAGCCAGAACACCTTTGTTTTGACACCAAATTTCCGATTTTATTTAGAAAATTAAGTCATAATTGCATGCGGATTGTTTAAATGAAAGTGATCAATAGAACTTCTACTTTTAGATTGTAATACTCACACTAAACTTCATGAACAAATTAAGAGAAGGGCTGATTTATCTAGTTTACAGTTTAGTATACATCACCTTCTGTATATGTCACCCAACTTGCAGTCATTCTTAACGTATATTGTACATCAGTTCTGTTCAATACACTGGGAAGCAAATAAAAAGAAATTGAGTTTTCTTTTAAGTTTGCAAGAACAACTTTTGAAGGCAAAGTCTTGATTAACAGATGTAGATAAACGAGATAAGAGTGCAAGAGTGTATTTGTAGTTAAGGTGAACATTTGATTTATCATTGAGATCAGATATCACAACATACTTGCTTTCTAAAAAAGTAACATTCTTTTAAAAGCAGAAGTGTGTTCGATCAAATATTAGTTTTAATTACAAAAAATTGTGACTAATCTTATAACTAATAATTTGGCCTTTGTTGATTCCTAACTCATTAACAAACCGTGCGATATATTTTAGTAAAATTTTGAGAATATATTAGATAAATATAGTAAACCAACCTAGAATCAATTAAAACTAATAATAAAAGGAATATTTTTTAAGTGCAACCAATTTTTATTTTATAAATGACGTCTGTACTAAATTCGAGTTGAAATTTGTACAGTTATCTTTGACCGATAAAGTATATTTATGATACATAAAAAATGTATTGATAAAGGTTACCATAGTTTAGGGAGTTATTTCCGGTTGTGCTCCGGACATGCAGCAAGAGTTCTGGTACTCTCCCATGCCAAAAGCAAGGCATTCACTTGCTACTCGTGTCGACAGTGGCGGTGAAACGTTGAACTACACTCCAACCAGCGCCGAACTGAGCCGGTCGGACGAACACCGCTAAGGAAGAATGAGAGAGAAAGAGATAGTGGGTAAAGGCCGTGTGAGAGAGACAGAGATAGTCAACAGCCGTAAGTCAAACTTAGTAATAGTTAAGGTGATCTCTCTCTCTCACACACATACTAATAGTATCTTAAAACACTTTAAAAGTTTCACCGGTCTCTGAGACCAGACAGCTATTTTAGTTGTACGAAAATGACACACCTGATTGTTCGACTGCTTTTTCCCGTTCAGTAGCTGTCCAATAGGTTCCGTAAAATAGTTATTTTGATCATTCAGTTGGCCTTGAGCTATCATTCTGTGCATAGAAGATTTTTGTTACGGTCTCCTGTACCGGACGATACGTTTAGTGTTTGGCGAGTCTTGGTCTGTGAGATACCGGACGATACTTTTAGTGTTTGGCGTATCTTCGTCTGAGATACCGGACGATACGTTTAGTGTTTGAAGTTTTTGAGTGTATCTCAATATAAATATTATTTATATAGTTTTATATTGTATATAGTGTTTTTGTTTTGGTTCGCTATCTATGTTGTATTTTGACATGGCTTATTTCCAGGATCTAAGATTGAATGACTCAGACATGCAACTTCTTTACAGCAATATAGAGGAAGAAAATGACAACAGTGGATGATGCAGGATCAAGATCCTGATTATTTGGTTTCTGATGCTGACAGTGAAACTAGTGACGGGAATAGTTTAGATGACGAATTCCAAATAGAGGATGAAGATGATATGCATTATATTATGCAGAGGATAGTTTTGTTTTCCCGGAAGGAGAGAATTAACTCTTATGGGGTAAAATGGCAATTATTCCAGATTATATAATTTCAAGTTGTTTAAAAATAAATAAACAATTAACTTTTTGTCAAAATGTTATTTGTTTTATTTTCCATTCTATATACATTTACAAATATTAATTACTAAATGGTATCTTTAAAACCATTCAAAACACTGTATTGCTAAATTGTAATTCATACACTAATGTATTATATCTTAATTTGAAATAAAAGTCTATATTTAAAGAAAAAATCACTAAAATGATCAAAAAAAGTCCGGTCTGAGAGACCTGATGAGACTGTTAGGGAATGAAAAATCATGATACTGTTAAAGTGTTAAAGGAAAGACACTCCGCAGGATCTACCGGCCACTTAACGAACTAGCTCTGTGCGAGGCTGAACTTTGAACATGGTGTCTGCACTTCTTATAGAGATTTGTATTTATTCCTTTCAGTAAAAATCCAAGAAGGTCAGTGTCTATTAAATTGTCGTCTATGTCTATCAAATAGGACCAGAATCAACTCCTTAACATACATTAACTTTCAATTAAATACATTGATTCGCATATTTTCTTTAGAATATGATTTTTTTACATGGTTTTATGTTGCATTAATATCCTATTTTTTTTTTACATATTTAGATAATAAAATTCATTATATAAACCAATTATAACAACTGAGCAAGTCATTAGGACCATTATTTAGCCAGTTCGGTAAATTATAAAAAATACTTTTATTGAAGTCATTCTGATTAGTAACGTTGTCATTGATTGTTACTATTTTAAATCAATTCAGCTTTATTATATTGATTTATTAAAAGTTCATAAATCTTGCGTTTATTCAAAATTTTTTACAATTTAACACTAATTAATAACCAAAATAATTAATACCCGTACGAGTATGAAATATTACACTGAAATAATAGAAATAAATAATAATTACTTCGATCTATATGGTATATTGTTGTAATTATATAACACTATTTTTGATTTAAATGAAACATTTTTAGTAATTCCACAGTTTTTAATTTTTTATTGATGCATTTTTGCCAGTTACGGCATCTTCAGATCATAATAACCAAATAGTACAAAAATATAAAACATATGTTAAAAAATATACAATTTGTAAATATTAAATAACATTGATGGATGAGTAGTTAAAATTTAAAAACAAGGTTTTGAATTATTTAAGTAGTTTTCTAGTTCATTTATAATTACAGGTAAAAATATATTATTAAAATTTACAGATGGCTGAGAAATACAGTCATCTTTTTTTAATGCCATGTACGCACTTTAATTTTTTTTTCTCTTTTTCCATGATTTTTCTTTATATATAATAGACGACTCTTCAAATTTTATATTATGCTTTTTATCAATAGCATGTTCAACTAATTTTGATTGTTCAGTATTTTCAGTTTTAAAGAAATTATTTTTTATAAACGTACATAAATTATTTAAGGGTTTTTAGTGAGCGAAGTACTACATCATGTGGTGGAGTAACATTAATAGGATTGGTAATTTTAAGATATGTACTGTTTGGTTATTAGTTAATGTTTGAACGTATTGTCCATGCCTCTGTGTTTTCAGGTGTATTTTGTAAAATACGCATTTTTATCAAATAAGTTGCGTACAAAAATATGGTTATAAAAATGCAAATTTATAAAATATGTTAAAAAATTAATACATACAAATAGTGTTGATTTTTTAAATATATAATACATCAAGATTATAATGATAATATAGCAAGCTATTTTATGAATCTGGGAAACATATTGTTATATACAACCAATATATAAGATTTTTTGAGTCAGTTATAATATTCAACTTCTCTACTCCGTCGTTATTGACTCACAGATAATCTCAGTAGGAGGTGTTACCACCCACCAATTTCCACCTGTATACACTGATCCGTTATGTTTATGTAGTGCGTGTATTTCGTAGATATTCAAGCTCAGATTATAACACAACAAAAATACATTTGTATGAAGCAATTGCCTAGGAATATTTAAATTTAAAGTAAACAAAAGGGTTGCAATATTTTTTAAAACTCTTTTGAATATTTGATAGTTGATTTATTTTATTTTGAGTATATCAACAAAATTTATCCAATAAATTAATACAGTCTTAAAATATTTATAAAATAATGAGTAAATACACAGTTTTCTTGCAATAAAAATGATAACCTTAAAAAACAACGTATCATAGTTTTTTAAGGAGAGGCCGACCCCCTTTTCAACTCCACTCCACCCATTCTCCATAAACAATTAATCTGCGAGGAGAATTTATTCAGAGTAAGGAGGAGAACCAGTGCAGTACAAAGAGAATATTACATAGCAAATAGTCAAGTCCAGGATTCGAACCTGTGCTCTCTCTCTCTATCCATGCTCTAAGTTTTGACGCCCTAGACCATCTGGTCTGAGGTCTAAAGAATAATAATATTCTTAGTGATAGTAAAGTATATTACTATAAAAGAATTAAAGTAGTCCTTGGTAAGATTTGTGTGGGATTTGGGTTTTTAAGTACCTGGTTACTTTTTTAAAAATAACGATTGCTCATGGTATTTAGACTTTTGAACAGCGGTTATATAAATAACGATTAATTAATCCTTAAATTTAAAAACACAATAATAAACACTAGATAGTAGTCTCAGTCCTTCCGAGTCTCGTATATCATTGTTGTGCCTGCTTAATGTTATTTTAAATTAATGGTGTTTTTCAGGTACCATATATTTATTTATGCTTAGTTAATGTAATCTCATTTTAGTAAAATTGGAATATTAATTTAATTGTGTTATAAAATTTTTCGTTGATATCGTGATCTTGGCAGCGCCTAATTGGTTGTATTGATTCACCCAGTTAACATTTTTTTATATTTAGTAGAAGTTCATTTTATTGTACCTCATTCTAGGATTTAGATTAAAATGTAGATAATTATAAATGTAGATAAGTTTATTAGTTTAAGAACGTAGTTTTATAATATGTATGTGTAGATGTAATTTAGTTTTTAGCACTTGAAAAAGATTTTGGTTTTACCAAATCTAAACGTCGTGATTGGTATTTTTCACGTAATGATGGCAAATGTCCAACAACCTTTGTCTTCCTCATCTGATAATCCATCATTAACAAATTTCAAAAACAAAGAAACACTTCCTATGGATTGTTTCGAAATATTATTTGTGTTGAAGAGATTCTTATTCTTGCTGAAAAATACTGAGAAATCAAGAAATTCCCAAGAATGTTGGGGAATTCAGCTAAACATTTATTTCTCTTTTTGATTTTTCTAAATCAAACACTTCAATGAAGGGATGGTTATTTATGAGTAAATAATAATTAATCCAATTTTAATACAGCAAACAACGAAAATAGATAATTAGTATACTAAGGTTTTATACGTTATTAAAACACTAACATTTTGTTTCTTTCAGTAATTGGCATTTAAAAGTTTTTAACTACTTTTTTGTGTTATTAACTGTAAAGAAAACACAGGATATTTATCAAAGTAATATGTATCAAACAAGGATACGAGCACAGGATATAAAAAAAGGAGTCAACACTGGATATCAATAATGTCAGTGAAACTCATTTTTAAAGGGTAAGCACTTCATATATCTATGTACTTCACTTAGAAGTTGGAAAATATTTTCAATACAGCAGAACATTTCATAGTATTAGATAATCCAAACCAACTAGCACTTCTTTCTTCTAACTATATAATGGAACATAATTGTTTTTTCCTCGGATGAAAGAAATTATAAAATATAAAGAAAAAAAGGAAATATTAGGCAAAAAACAGAGTAAATTTGTCAGTTATGCCTCTATGTTGCAAGAAGGAAGCCTGAGGGTGAAGGGTGAAATAGATAAATTACGGCAATGGGCTTGCTCTTGGTAAGGGAGTTGGTCTAAAAACGGGCTATTTAGGGACAGTACATGGATCTCCCTTCGTCCTTGTTGAAGAGGAGTTGGTCAAATTAGTAATTCGTATAAGGGGATATTATGGATTACCTTGATTAAATATATATTATATCATATATATATATATATATTTTTTTTATCAATGAGAGGCTGGCTTCTTCTTTAATCTTACTGTGCCACTTCATTATAGACTATTTATCTGTGTGGGGAACCTATCAGACATATTAAGGGGAAGAATCAGTACAGTACAAGGTTAACATTACTGATAAAAACTAACAGTCAAGGCCAGGATTAGAGCCTGCGCTATCTCTAACCCAGGTACAAAGTCCAGACGACCTAGACCACTGGCTCGCCCTAGACCACTCGGCCACTGGCTCGCCCTAGACCACTCGGCCACTGGCTCGCCCTAGACCACTCGGCCACTGGCTCGCCCTAGACCACTCGGCCACTGGCTCGCCCTAGACCACTCGGCCACTGGCTCGTCCTAGACCAATCGACCACTGGCTCGTCCTAGACCACTCGGCCACTGGCTCGCCCTACATATAGTTAGGTATGTTACCATCAAACTGCAAACAATAAAATTGAAATTTGTCACACTTTGTTATCCTCACGATTGTTAAACATTACAGTTATTATAATATATTTCAAAAAATCTCAATGTAAAATACAATTCAATGGTGCTAATTTTAAATGTTCTCACATTTTCATAGTAACTTAATGAGATCATAATTGAGTTTTGAAATGTTAAGAATTTGGCTCTTAGAGATTATTGTGTTGTTAGACATAATAGTTGTACCTCCTAATGAATGTTGTGAGATATATTTGAGTTCATGTCCAGAGCAATCAATTTTGGTTTTGTTACATTAAAAAAATGTTATTTAATTTTGTTAACTTACATTATATTACTACTAGCTTAAATATTCTGCTTTTTGTTTCAGTGGTGTCCTTAGGGATTCGAGAAATAAAATACTGTAATCCTTTAATATTTTTAGTAGCATTTGATTATTTAACCATTTACTAGTTTACTTATGTAATACATTAAGTTTTAGAAAATAAATAAGACTGATGTAAACACCATAGATATTTTTACTAAAACAACAGGGCACGAGTTTTTATGAATATTTACCCTATGAAATCCATTAATATGCTGAGATACATAGCGATGTTATGTTAAAAGGTATGGAGGTCTTCTAGTATTTTGATATATTGAAGCTTAAGGATTTCATAAAACATTTTTGCCGATATTCATAGTATTCTTTTGTTAATTCTATAATTCAGTATGGAATAGTATGTTGGGGTGGAATTTTTATGTATGTTAAAGAAAACATTAGAGTAGGATAACTTTTGAGCAAGATTTCTACCAAGAATAGAACATATTGTTCATTTCCTTTATTCTGTGACCTTAGTTTCTGAATATCCAACATATTTATATTTATAACGTTTTGAGACTATTTTTAAATGTGAAGGGGCAACGCTGGCACTACAGATTTGCTATATGCTACCAGAAGTATATACGACAGATGTTTAGGTGAACAACACCTATTTTAAGCACTCATTTTAATAATAAGAATTCAAAATTTTAAATAAAATGCCACAAAAAATTACTAAGAATTCATGAATTTCAAAAATATTTTTGTAAAAAATTAAATCCTGGTTATTCAGTCATGATGATGTTGTATTTTAAAAACTGCAGCATTCACAAACTAAGCATAAAGTAACAAGTATAAAAATTTTTATTTCTAACAACTAGTTCTTCCGGTGTCAACCGCGTCAAAGGACTATTTACAATATATACAGTTCCAGACGTTTCGCCCATTCTACGATGTGGCATCCTCAGTGGTTAGGCTGAGACTGAAGGTTAGCAGTCGCTCTGTCCAATATATGGCGATGGCGCAGCTGTCATGTGTCACGTAGGCCAACTGACCCGAGTCTGAGGTCACGTACGCACTTCCGCGTAAGCTATGATATTTTTAACTTCTTAAGAACTGGTCCCCATGTTCTTGGCAACTTCGTGCTATCTTCTTTGTTAAAATTATCCCCTCTTTTGTATATTTCAATGGCTTCCCTAACTCTTCTCCTATAATAAAACGGGATGTTGGCCAATACTTTGGTCTTGTCAAATAAAATTCCATGTTTAGTAAGGGCACTATGTTCTGCTACTGCTGACTTATCGACATCTTTGTTCTTAGTATGTCTTATATGCTCTTTTAGTCTTGTTGATACTTGTCTCTTCGTTTCTCCTATATAAACTGAACCGCAGTCACATGGTATTTCATAGACCGCATGGTATTTTGGGAAGACCGCAAGCAAGCCTCAGGAGTATTCCTGGATTTAGAAAAGGCATTTGACAGCATGGACCGGGGCATACTACTAGTAAAATTAAAAGAACTTGGCATCGAAGACAAAGCTCTACAATGGTTAGAAGACTACCTCAAAAACAGGGTACAATACACCGAAATACAACACATAACGAACAATATAGAAATGAAAACCAGATCCTCTACAAGACCGTCAGATAATGGAGTGCCCCAAGGGTCAATTCTCGGACCACTACTATTCCTAGTCTACATAAACTCATTCCCCCAACACCTAGAACACAACGAAAACTGCATCATGTTCGCCGACGACACTACAATATTATATTCAACAAAAAATGAACACAACAAAGAAGAAAAAACGAATCTCATAATTCAAAGAGCAATAAACACCTGCAAAGAATTAAATCTCAAAATTAACATGTCAAAAACAATAAACATAAACTTCAGAAACAACAACAATAACACAGGCCCCGAACCTAACCCAAAAAACAACGCAACAACACTCATAGCAACAACACCAAGCACTAAATTTCTAGGGATAACAATAGACAACACACTAAATTGGCAACAACACATAGATAAACTACAATCTAAACTATCAACCGCTTCTTACGCAATAAAACGAATCAGACAGCTAACAAATAGAAAAACAGCCATCATAGCCTACCACGCACTATTTGCTTCCCATTTGCGTTACGGTATCGTCGCATGGGGATCAGCTAGCGAACAAGAAATTCAAAAAATACTGATTATCCAGACAAAACCATCAGAACAATAAACAAATTACCATTTAACGACCATTGTAAACCCTATTTCATAGAAAATAAAATTTTAACTCTAATATCCACATATATTTATGAAACAATAATCCTATCTATAAAGAACCCGCCTCCAACCCGAAACCAATGCCATGACTATAACATCAGGGCAGGCAAGAATTACAACTTACCACAACATAGACTATCAAAAACAAACAAAACCCCAACATACATAGGATCTAAACTATATAACTTACTCCCACAAGAACTAAAAAATACATCAGTTAATAGCCCAAAACTATTCCCGCAAAAACTAAAAAACTATCTAATACTCAACCCATACTATTCACTATCAGACTTCTTAGAAGAACATAACTCATTGACTTAACTCACTAACTAAACTATTACAACCACATTCCCCCGAAAGGAAGAAATTTGACGTTTCCCCAATCTCAAGGATTGCGGAGAAGAAGAGGATGTAAGATGTAAGATGTAAGACGCCAGGCGTAGATAGAGGTATCTTATCTTTATAAGGTGGAAGTAAATCTTGTAGTCTATTCGGTGGCCTAAATATTGCCTTGATGTCATTCTTTTTTTAAAATTCTTCCAATTTTGTCTGTTTGTTCCTTTGATAAATGGTAAATACGCCATTGGTTTTCTTGCATTGGTCGATTGTTGTCCTCCATCTTGATTGGCTGAACTATTATTGGTCTGCTGGTTTCCTATTGGTTGAGCTTCTTTTAATTTAGATATTTGTTTCTTGAAAGCCCTGTTGATGTCCATCTTGTTATATCCATTACGATTCAATGTAGTTTTTAGCAGATGTTTTTCTCCATTCCAGCTTTTTTTGTCCGATATGTGAATTGCTCTGTTTATAAGGGTATTTATGACGGAATTTTTCTGGGTTGGATGGTGATGTGAGGCGGCATTCAGATATCTGTTCGTATGGATTGGTTTGCGGTATACTGCATGGCCTATTGATCCATCTATCTTCCGTGTAGTAAGAACATCCAGGAACGCCAGTTGTTTTCCCCTCTCGATCTCCATGGTGAACTTTATGTTGGGATGGATTGAATTCAGATGAAGAACAAATGATTCAGTCTTCCCAACGTATTCACTTAAGTGCTTCGTTATAAATTTGGCAATCTTGTAAGTGGGGGATCCTATTGAACTGATGATTGGACGCATAGGTATGTTATCCTTGTATAACGAAGCACTTAAGTGAATACGTTGGGAAGACTGAATTATTTGTGAAGGATTCCAGACATTTCATCAGCTTCTTAAGAGGGATTACACTATATGAAGATGACATCCTTGTAAGTTTCGATGTAGAGTCACTTTTCACCAAGGTGCTGATTTCTGAAACCGTAGAACTAATCAAGGACATCCTAAGCCCTGAATTAGCTGAACTTGCGGACCTATGCCTACGATCAACTTTTTTCTACTTCGATGGCAAGTTCTATGAACAAGTAGATGGAGCAGCAATGGGTTCACCTTTATCACCAGTAGCAGCAAACTTGTACATGGAACACTTCGAGAAGATGGCTCTACAATCAGCTGAACATAAACCTAGGAACTGGCTTCGTTACGTGGATGACGTTTGGGCGGTCTGGCCACATGGAAGAGATGCTCTGGATGGGTTTTTACTTCATCCGAATTCAATCCATCCCAACATAAAGTTCACCATGGAGATCGAGAGGGGAAAACAACTGGCGTTCCTGGATGTTCTTACTACACGGAAGATAGATGGATCAATAGGCCATGCAGTATACCGCAAACCAACCTATACGAACAGATATCTGAATGCCGCCTCACATCACCATCCATCCCAGAAAAATTCCGTCATAAATACCCTTATAAACAGAGCAATTCACATATCGGACAAAGAAAGCTGGAATGGAGAAAAACACCTGCTAAAAACTACATTGAATCGTAATGGATATAACAAGGTGGACATCAACAGGGCTTTCAAGAAACAAATATCTAAATTAAAAGAAGCTCAACCAATAGGAAACCAGCAGACCAATAATAGTTCACTATATAGTAGGTTATTTACTTTTGTGATCCATCAAGTAATCCAACATTTGTAGCTTTGCTACGCGCGTTTCAACCTACCATCTTGCAGGTCATCATCAGGCTGAACGTGAAACTAAAATAAAACTAAATTTTTCATTGGTGAACACTTATCGCCGTGAAGGTCGTCAAAGTTAAAAACGAATAAATAAACCACAAATTAAAAACGAATAAATAAAACACAAAACATGAAGACACGAACTCGAACATCGGACAAAAACTGTCTGTCCTTGGCCAAGGTAGTACCAGCCGTGCCGACACGCACAGAAGTTGGAGCGGTACTGCAGGGGCGTGTGTGGTGACTGGTGGGGTCTTGGTCAGCTGTTGTTATCAATGCTTCTGTGACGTGTGTGTCCTTGACATCTGCCATCTAAATCCATGATACCTATAGCGGTGTTGTAAATTAAATTCGATGTGAAGGAAACTTGTTGATTTAGAACGTTGTTTGGTTCAGTTTTTATTGCCTTGTAAATTTGAAACTCTTCTAAGCAGTTTAGAAACCGACCTTTCTTGCATACATTGGGAACCTTTAAGTTATTTTGGAAGTCTGTATAATTATGGTTGTTGTCAATAAGGTGAGAGGCGAAGGCTGATTTATTTTGTGACTGTTTGATGGATCTGGCCAGTAAATGCTCTTTAAAACGTTTTTTAAATGATCTGGTTGTTTGAGCAATATAATATTTTGGACAGTCGTCACAAGACAATCTGTATACTCCTGTAGTGTCTTCAATAGGTTTTTTCTCAGTCGGGCGGGGTTTCAACATGATATCTAGTTTATTGTTGGTTTTGTATGAGACAGTTACATTATTTCTTGCCAATTCGTTTTTTATCGTGTGATTTAGCCCTGTTGAACCGTATTCCATAGACACATACTTTTTATTTTTACTAGAATCATTTTGTTGTGGCTGTGGATTGTTTAGTTTGCTTTGTTGTTTTCTTATTCAGTTATCAACTATATTGCTTGCGTATCCGTTTTGAGTTGCTATATATTTTGTAGTTAAAACTTCATCTTTGAAATCCTCCTCGCTTAGTGGGACGTTTAAAAGTCTGTGGACTAGGCTGTTGTAAGCTGCCATTTTTTGATTATATGGATGGTGTGAGCTAGAGTGAATTGTTAGGTCGGTAGTCATAGGTTTTCTATATATTTTGAAATTTAAATTGTTGTTAACTTTAAAAACTGTCAGGTCCAGATAATTCAACAAACTATTGTCTTCAATTTCCAAAGTGAATTTGATATTCGTGTGAATTTTGTTCAGATAATTACTAAACGTTTTTAGTTGTCTATCACTCCCATTGAATATGACAAAAGTGTCGTCCACATAACGACAGTAAAATACTATTTTAGATCTGAACTTATTTTCATCGGACCAGAGGCTAGAGTTTTCAATGTGATTTAAGAAATTATTTCAAAAAGTTAATTCAGTAATCCGGAGGCCTAAACATGAAAATAATAGTTCAGCCAATCAAGATGGAGGACAACAATCGACCAATGCAAGAAAACCAATGGCGTATTTACCATATATCAAAGGAACAACAGACAAAATTGGAAGAATTTTAAAGAAGAATGACATCAAGACAATATTTAGGCCACCGAATAGACTACAAGATTTACTTCCACCTTATAAAGATAAGATACCTCTGTCTACGCCTGGCGTCTATGAAATACCATGTGATTGTGGTTCAGTTTATATAGGAGAAACGAAGAGACAAGTATCAACAAGACTAAAAGAGTATATAAGACATACTAAGAACAAAGATGTCGCTAAGTCAGCAGAAGCAGAACATAGTGCCCTTACTAAACATGGAATTTTATTTGACAAGACCAAAGTATTGGCCAACATCCCGTTTTATTATCCGAGAAGAGTTAGGGAAGCCATTGAAATATACAAAAGAGGGGATAATTTTAACAAAGAAGATAGCACGAAGTTGCCAAGAACATGGGGACCAGTTCTTAAGAAGTTAAAAATATCATAGCTTACGCGGAAGTGCGTACGTGACCTCAGACTCGGGTCAGTTGGCCTACGTGACACATGACAGCTGCGCCATCGCCATATATTGGGCAGAGCGACTGCTAACCTTCAGCAATGAATACAGACCCTATAAGAAGCGAAACCTTACGGGCCAAAAAGGGACACCCTGAGGTTAGTTTGCCGATATTCCGCTTGGAACGCCACAAGTTCTTTTGCAGTGGCGAGGAAGGCGAAACTCACTGTCAGCGCTTTAATTTCACCGCACAAGAAAAGAGAGGTGAATTTTACCGTCCTTGCCTGCCTTGCCGTTGCCCGCCGTGCCTTCGTTTACATTTACAGATCAGCGGCCAGTCAGCTCATTCACTCCATTCAGTTGTCTTTTGGCACAAAACATTTGCTTTGCTTAAGTGATTCTCAGTTATTTTTTTCCAAACCATTTTAATGCTACAATCTTTGGCAAAACTGCTAAATTATTTCAAATTTATAAAAGTTAAGTATTATTAAAAATATATATATTTTTAAACTCCTGATTTTCGTTCATGCACTTACAAGAAGAAGTCAATACTCTAAAAAAATTCTATAATTTTCTTTTTAATTGAAACATAAATTCAAGTTTTAAGTCATTGTGAAGCTAAATATATTATTTACTGTTTAATCTTTTTACATTTAGAGTTTAAAACCTGTATTGATCATATTTATGTCAAACAAATTAATTGAATTGTTTATCTTTCCCGTGTATTTTTTTGCAAAAATCTAATTTTAAACGGGTAATGCCTTTTAAAATCATTTGAATCATACATACCATTATAAATGTTTGAATTTTAAAAGTACATTCTGCTCATCTCGAAAATACATTTTAACGGAGTTCGCGAATCTTTTCTACGGCACGTATAAAACGAGTAAAGTGTTTCTAAATTTTCGCGGGTGCCTATTGTTATATAGATATTTTCAACGTACTTTGTTTCAATTAAGGGGAGTCGGATGACCCTATCTTAACGCACGTTAATTCTTATAACTTTCAGTACATATATCTCAGAAACAATTGTAGATATCAGACTTTTTCTGTGTAATTTTTAATCTGTAATACCTCCTAAGTATTTACTGCACAGGAAATAAAATCAAATACATTCTTTATATTTTATTCAATTTTTTTATTCTGAAAAATAGTAAAAATTAAATTTTAAAGCTTTACTTTAAATTAATCCTTCAATTGCAAAATTGTTTACTAACCCATTTTGTGAAATAAATATTATACTACCAACTGTATTAACCCCTCCCCCTCCTGAAAGGATCTAAAAGAAAAACAACTATGAAATATCAAACGCTGTAAAATTTATTTTGTCATTAATAACATCATAACACATGACTATATTGTGAACACATGAAAGTTTTTTGTGAACACGTTAATACACAAATTCTCTTCTCTGCCACTACAAATAAAACAATTTTTCACAACTCTATGATGCAAAAATAGAAACAGAATCTTTGAATTCGTTTTAATGACACACAAAAAGTGTACTAATTCAATTAACATTAGATATTTATGGTATAACAATTCTTTATTAATTACAAAGTTAGCCCGGGACTATACACCTTTGAGTTTCATCAGTTTAGAGTTGGGCTTTTCATTTTCTTTGAAGTGCTGCCTTCGTTTTTGAAACATTAAGGCTCCATCTTGAAGATCTTGTGATATCCACTTTAGGTTATAGAAGATTTTCATTTTTACAAAATGTTCAAGTATAAACTGGCGATGATCTTTACACTCATCGGAGAACCATTCAGGAAAGCCGGCTTCAATATCTTTCCTCACGGCCAGGTTAATTTGTTTTTTCAAATCTCTTTTTGTTTTTAGCTTATTAAAATGGTGGGTAAACGAGCTTGTGGTGGCTTTAACCACTTTGTAAAATGAAGTAGTAGGTATCTTCAACCCTTTGACATGGCCATCTGAGTTGGAGTTGTATTGCTTGAATTTAATCAAGGTTTCTTCTGGTAAAATCATTTCTTCCCTCGGTTTTGTTAACTTCACAGTCCAATTGTTGCAGGCATATTTATCTACACATTTCTTTGCAAGCCAGCCTGCCATGTAATTAATTACACTATCTTCCAAGTTTACAGCTGCACCATTGTTCTTCTGCAGGTCAATAACTGCAAGTGGCATCGTGTCACATGTAGCATCTGTCAACCCCAGTGGCGTGGTCAGAATGGTGTCCGTCGACTCAATTGGCGTGGTCAAGGTGGTGAAATCGGAACTCAGCAGGGTGATGTCTGTCGTCTTATGTGGTGTGGTCAGAGTGTCATATATGGCTGTCAACTGAAGTGGCGTGGTCAGGGTGGCGAAATCTGAAATTTGCGGCAGGGCCATGTCCGTAAACTGAGGTGGCGTGCTTAGGGAGGTGGCGTCTGGTTGATCCGATAAATTGTGCCTGTTACAATTTATAAGTTCTCTTGGGAAATCTACGGTGATGTCGTCATCCGGTTCACAATTCGAGCTATCCGGTGGTGTCATGAGACGAATTGATACTGCATGTTGAAGATTTCTTCTAAATTGACTTGCAGTAGGGTTAGCGTTATACCCACCCCTTTGTCTAATCACTCCAAACATGTTCTCTATAGGGTCCTGGTTCATTCTTGATGTTAATAAGTAGCTGGTGCCTTCTGATTTTAGGTCTGAATAAAGTCCGAGAATCGCTCTAATTGTAGATATTAATCCAGAAAAACATGGTGGAGCTTTGACCCTCTTCACTTGTCCTTTTTTGGTTGATGTAAACTTGTTTAGTTTCCAGGATTGTATGTTCGCAATGGCTTCTTTCAAGTACTGTTCCACTTGAGGATTTTTTTCTGACAGTGGTCGTCGTAAGGGACATTTCTCACACTCACTGCGGCTGTTCAAACAATCTGTAATGTTATTGCAATTTTGCAAAAAATCAGCTGTGTTTAGAGTTGTTACACTCTTTAGTTCGCCAATTGCATAAGAAGCTTTCATGCCTCTACTCACAGAATTACTAAACACTTGTGTGGCGAGATTAACTTTCATACGATGGAATTCGTTTGGTTTTATGTGTCTCTGGGTAAGTTTTGGAGCCGCTCTACAATCATTGACAGATCTTCTGTCAAGTTCATAGAATTCTTCTATGTCAGACCACTTCACTACCTTACCTTCGACTTCAATGTCACATTTTAGGAGTGTATTGCGTATTGATTTAATAAGATGGGGTGCATCATAAATACAATATATTTTGTGCTCATTGAAAAGGAAGTGTGGCTCTTTTTCTGTTAGCCCCAAGAGGTTTAAAGCAGCAACATTGGTGGAACCTTGGTCACAAACGGTGCCTCTAACCTTCAAGCCTGCTTGAAATAGTTTGTCAAGGCACATATCTAACAAAATAGTTAGTGCAGTAGCTGGTGTCGCGTTTTCACAAAGCGTGAATGCAACTGGCAGTTTCCACCTGTACTTTATCCCACGCACCATGAACAATAGTGCATGGGTGGCTACGCTATCTGCTCTTCCTAGGGGTCCCAGATCTTGTAAACCTTCAATTAGGTCTTGGGTCGGGTCATACTGAAGGTTCTTTTTAATGCTCATCTCGTCCCACATGAGAACACAGTCTTTCTCAAATTCACTCATACTTTTAACCTTTAGTTTAAGTTTTTTAAACACTTCATTTGAAAACCCACTTTCTAGCCTAGTGAGGTTAATCCACTGCTGCACAGTTCTTACACAAGGGAGCTTAAACCCTCTAGAAATCAAAAACAAATAAACAGACGGAGACTTGTAATACAGAGAGAGAGAAAAGTTTTTTTCTTCATTTGTCCATTGAGTTCTTTTCAAATGAAAAATTTGCATGTTCAAAAAAGTCAGTACGTCTCCAGAAACACATTTACTTAAGGTATTCAATAAAATATTTTTGTGGTTGACAGGGGAAAGTCCCTTTTTCTTCAGTTTAAATAATTTTTTTCTCTTCGAAGTCAAAAGTACTGTCTGTTTATGTATATGGTTTTTTTGAGTATCAATCTTTCTCTTCAATCGTTTTTCCTTGGCGTGAGGTCTTCATTGGGGGTGTTCTCAATAGACGTAAAATCTGATAAAAAGCTTTGGAGAGATTCATCTTCATTCTGATTTTCCGTTTGTGTTGTCGAAGAACATTTAGTGTTACACTTAGTTAACAATATACAGCTGTTGAGTTTACCACTTATACTGTCCGTTGATGTTGTTGTCTGAGATGACCTGTTTGTTAAAGCTGTTGTAGGCATCCATGGTGATGATTTGACGAAATATCTTCACTACTTTCCTTTTCTGTATAATGACTTTCCGTTGATGTCGTTGTCAGAGATGTTCTGGTTGCTGAAGATGTTGTAGGTGTCCAAGGTGATAGTGTTGGTAGATTTGACGAAATATCTTCACTGCTTTCCTTTTCTTTATAATGTGGTATAGGAACAGCATTTTTATTTATCTTATTTCTTAAAGAGTTGGAAAAGTCCTTGCCTTCAAAGTGATTACTGCAAATGCGTTTATTTTTTAAAATCTTGTCTGGCAATTCAATGAAATCGTCACGCCCACTGCTTGCTATCCAATCACAGCACCTAAAAATACAAATGTTTTTTAGGACTTACAGTACAAATTGGATGATTCCCTGTCATGATTATGATAGATTCAACTCCATGTTCAAACCTTTAAGTTTTGCAAATGCAAAGAAGGATCAGCCAAATATTATTAAACTTTGTGATAAAGCTATTGTTATGAAATAACAACTTGTATTAGAACTGTCATTTTGGAATGTTGCGTTATAACTGGTCAGAGATTAAAATTAATAAATATGACAGAATGTACGAGCAGACGTAAAATAACCTAAATCGTTTGTTTAGGGTTGTTCAGCTATCTTATACGTTTGTTTGGCCTTAGTTACCTGTAAAATGGAAAAATAAAGTGGGCGTTGCTAGCCTCACACCAGCAGCGCCCATTAGTCAATTAAATTTGAGGTAAATGCAATTTAAATCGTTTACTTAGCTCTATTTAGCTGTGTTTGTCATTTGTTTGGCATTAGTCACTCTAGGATTCTAAAATTAAAGTCGGCGCTGCTAACACAACACTAGCAGCCCAGATTTCAAAAATGTAATTGATAAATATGTATTGTTTATCATTTTGTTAATTTTGTATCTTTTTCCAACGTGTTTAATACGATGCTTTCACGTATAAGCCTCGACGCACACCACTTATAAACAAATCAGAAATACTTCGTATAAAAATTATGAAGGAAATTTCCCACGGTTGCTGAAGACTCTGAGCTTTCCCACGCGCTCAGCAAGATAACAGAATGGAAGGGATTACCGTGATGCGCCAAAAATTACATCTGTACAGCAATGATAACCAGATGTATTTCCTGTTCATGGCCAAAATGTAATTCCTTATATTCTTGTCATAAAAGTTGTATTTTTTTATTTACTCAGTTTATACAAGTTAGAAATGGTTGTATCAATAAATGCTGAGTAATGCATTTACGGAACAGATGTCAAATAATTAATTCTGTTAAAGCAGTGCCTACATTGTTTTTCGATTTACAATAATACATTAAAGCTTGACATACGTTAAAGCAGCAGTAAAATTGGGGTAATAATGCAAAATCTGTGGTTTTAGCCTCCTTCCATATTTCCTTAACTATTCTCGTTTTTGCCTCGATTCCTATAATAAAAATACGTAAACAAACGATTCAACTGGTGTTTAGATAAAATAAACGAATGGGCACTGCTGGTATGAAGCTAGCTAGCATTGCCCACTAGCAGCGCTCACTTTATTTTTTCAATTCAAAAGCAACTAAGGCCAAACAAACCTAAACAAAAGATTCTGTTATTTTTCAGTTCAAATCAACTAATGGGCGCTGCTGGTTTGAAGCTAGCAGCGCCCATTTTATTTCTTGATTTTAAAGGCGTCAGGGATAAGTTTTGGAAAATAGCTAAACAAACGATAAACAAACTATTAAAGTTATTTTAACGTCTATTTTCAATATGGGCGCTGCTAGCTTCACATACATGAGCTCTTTGGTCAATGTGTAATTCTAGTAGCTTCCGTTCTCACGGATATTTTCGGTTTCTATAGGCATAGCTACATAGAGTAACCACAATAGTAAACACAACAATCACAATTTCAATTTAGATATATTTAAAATTGCTTTTTACAAAATGATAAAACTAAACCAAACGCAATAGCATAAACAAATCAGTGACAGTCTGAAGTGTGTGAAATACTATAACAGCTGTTTATTTAATTGAAATAAAGTAAGCTAAACACATACGACATAAATCTGTTAATATATTTCTTCCATTTCATTCCATAACAATTTTACCACACAGTTTAATAATATTTGGCTGATCTTTCTTTGCATTTGCATATTTTACTAAAACAATCTGTTTACATTAATTATATTCGCCACTTTAAATGAAATGATATTAAAATCAAAATATTAATCATCCAAAATCATATGATTCCATAGATACGTAAAAGCAAACTTATTTCCACACCGATAACATTTAAATTTTGAAGAAAATTACTGTGTAGTTTCCCATTCTGTAATGCATTCCATGGTCATGGTATTAAACTATTTAAAAGTGTGGAAAATTAAATTATAATAAAACATATTATAATGTAATAAAAAACACTGTTTTAAGTGCTGCTTTTGTCACCAGGCTTTTAAACTATTTATTGTGTAGGAACTTTAAGTATTAATCTTAAAGTTATTTATATTTACAGTAAGTAATATAGTTTTACTATTAATCAAGCATCTGTTAAAATTTACAATGGTTATTTTTCATTAAATGTTTTATAAATTTGAGTCAAGAGTGTGGAACGATTGCTTCAATAAATTATTCTATATGGCAATCAAAAAATTATTTAAACTAGTTTTGTTTCAAACATTTCTCGTAAATCCCTAACACATATAACACCTTAATAAATTATATACAATTTTTTTCAAAGTTTTTCACTAAAACGGAATATATTTATCTATATGGTGTACTTATTTATTGTTAACTTATAATAGTAAATTTAATGTTAACATTACAAACATCCCATTTTCCATCTCTCAGTGTAGAAAATTATAATGCGTAAGTTGAAGGTTCAAGCCGTTGCACCAGGTTCAAAAGGTACACCAGTCAGTCTTAAATGTAATTTTTTTGACTCATTAGTGTAGTGTTTGTCACATAAAAAAACAATATAAATAAAAAATAAAATGCGCTTACCTTTTCTTGTTACTCGCAGGGAAACAGAAAAACTCAGTTTATTGCTGGTCTTATTATTAGAGTCACACCCTAAATAGTGACACTTCACATAACTACTCATTTTTTAATACTTATAACACAAATGGTCACAACTATCACATGACCACCGAGCCGGCCGTAGGGAATTAAATCACGGTCACTGCAAACATTCAAAACTGGGGGTGATCGGGTGTTGACGTTGACATGAGAGAAAGAGAAAGTGGTGGGAGTACACTCCCAACCAAGAGTATGTACAGTCCACCGACTTAGCATCAGCACAGCCTAGCGGATTATCGGTGAACTAGAAATTATCGCTGGTACTCCCGCGTCGCCACCAAAAGCATTGGGGTTTCGCTTCTTATAGGGTCTGTATTCATTGCCTTCAGTCTCAGCCTAACCACTGAGGATGCCACATCGTAGAATGGGCGAAACGTCTGGAACTGTATATATTGTAAATAGTCCTTTGACACGGTTGACACCGGAAGAACTAGTTGTTAATAATGACTCCAGCCGCTTAAGCTTACGAAATAGGATTTTTATTTCTGTCTAAAATATAATTACATAGAGAGTTTGATTAGTTAGGTCATTTTTTGCATTGTTTATTATCAGTTGTACAAATGAGTCACTACTCGAATTATCATAATTGAAAACGCCACAGAGTATGGCTATAGTTTATTTTATAAATATATTATTTTACTCTATATTTATTATAATTATTTCTTTATGTTATTGCTGGTCACGCTACTTGAAAATATGGCCAGACTAATTTCAGAGTTGTTCAGATGTAAGTTGTATAATGTTTATTGGAATAAATCATAATCTTGCTACAGTTTTGAGCCAGGGTAGTATAAAAGTAAATGGCCAAAGTAAATCCATCGAAAAACAAACGCTTGAACTTTTGAAATAAAACTGGAACAATATATTGCCCGAGTAAGTACGAAGAATCGCTGGATGTTGAAACTGGAATAATGTTTCTCCAGTAGGCCTAACGTTTGATCCTCAAATAAACTAAATCAAAAGGCTTCCCTTTTATAAAATTGTCAGTATTTGAGTTAATGTATTAAAACGCCAGAGAGCACATATGAGTTGAACATGTTATTTTAGCTTTGTTTGACAGGTGAAACGTTCCTAGATGAAAAAGCAATTTATGATACACCAAAGGAGCTTTGACGCTGTTTTGTTGATTCTGTTTTCTCGTCAAATGGATAGTATAAAGGTGTTTTTATGTCTGTGTAATAAAACCTAATTAAATGAATATTTTATTTTAAAATGTGTCAACCTATGGTCACCCTAGAATATCATGGATTAAAATGTGTTAACCTATGGTCACCCTAGAATATCATGGTTTAAAATGTGTTAACCTATGGTCACCCTAGAATATCATGGTTTAAAATGTGTTAACCTATGGTCACCCTAGAAATATCATGGTTTAAAATGTGTTAACCTATGGTCACCTTAGAATATCATGGTTTAAAATGTGTTAACCTATGGTCACTCTAGTAATATCATGGTTTAAAATGTGTTAACCTATGGTCACTCTAGAAATATCATGGTTTATATTGTGTCAACCTATGGTTACCCTAGAAATATTATGGTTTAAAATGTGTTAACCTATGGTCACTCTAGTAATATCATGGTTTAAAATGTGTTAACCTATGGTCACTCTAGTAATATCATGGTTTATATTGTGTCAACCTATGGTTACCCTAAAAATATCATGGTTTAAAATGTAATAACCTATGGTCACCCTAGAATATCATGGTTTAAAATGTGTTAACCTATGGTCACCCTAGAATATCATGGTTTAAAATGTGTTAAACTATGGTCACCCTAGAATATCATGGTTTAAAATGTGTTAACCTATGGTCACTCTAGTAATATCATGGTTTAAAATGTGTTAACCTATGGTCACTCTAGAAATATCATGGTTTATATTGTGTCAACCTATGGTTACCCTAGAAATATCATGGTTTAAAATGTGTTAACCTATGGTCACTCTAGTAATATCATGGTTTAAAATGTGTTAACCTATGGTCACCCTAGAAATATCATGGTTTAAAATGTGTTAACCTATGGTCACTCTAGTAATATCATGGTTTAAAATGTGTTAACCTATGGTCACTCTAGAAATATCATGGTTTATATTGTGTCAACCTATGGTTACCCTAGAAATATCATGGTTTAAAATGTGTTAACCTATGGTCACTCTAGTAATATCATGGTTTAAAATGTGTTAACCTATGGTCACTCTAGTAATATCATGGTTTAAAATGTGTTAACCTATGGTCACCCTAGAAATATCATGGTTTAAAATCTAAGACGAAATCAAAGAATGTAACTCATAACTCAAATATCCTTATTTTTTTACAATAAATACATTGTAAAACAGCGTCATAAATCTAATACATTCCTTACAGTTGTATAACTACATAGTTTTAGTAAACGAAACATAATCTTTAACACTGTAGAAAGCTTCTTTCTGCAGTATTTTCATGACCCCCCCTTTCAAACAAAACACTATTTTTTAACTTTAAGTGATGATGGGAGTGAATTGAATAGGTTAACTCCATTGAATAATACATGATTAAAAAAACTTGTTCTGTGGCGTGGAATTTTCAAATTGTTATTTTATCTAAGTGAATTACACGTTCTATTTAAATTCGTTCAAGAGGGTTTGAATTTAATTTCAAAAAGCTAACGAAATTAAATTCATTTCCATACCTGCCTTTACACTCCATTCTTTGTAGAATATCATAGACACAAAATATATTTAGTGATGTATAGTTTCACATTTTGTTCACATTTTTTCATTTATATAACATCAAAATAAAAGCCGAACATCATTATTACGAACCGAATCGTTGAAATAGAAACCCACGTTTTCGGTTTAATTAAAAATAAGAAATTTTCTAAAAAGTAAAGAAACTCTACCCTCAAGACTAGGGGCACTAATCGAAGACAACACATGAAACAAGATTTTTCAGGAGTTTTCTGATTCGACAACACAATCAGTGAGAGAAAGTTTGCTGGGCTTGGTTGGATTCTTCCTCTGCGTAACTGATTTGACAACGTGACTTTGTCCACAACACCTCTAAAACTGTTTATTTTCAAATAATTACATTTGTACATATTTTTTTCATCATTTTATTTACGATACGATGTAAGTATATATATATATATATATATATATATATATATATATATATATATATATATATACATATTTATATATATTAACAAATATATTGTTTTATAACAATAAAGATCCAAATGCTATAGTTTTCCAAATATTCCTAATCTATTTTGATTTTATCGACATATTATTTCATAATAGTGTTATTTCAAGGAAGAGTTAGTCCGGAAAAATAACTCAACAACTACAACGTACTTGACTGGTCATATGTTAAAGGATATTAGTTACAATAGTTGACTTTAAATAGATCCCTCCCCCACCATCTTGAGGGTTGAATATTATTGCCCCCAAACTAGCAGGTTCTTGTAACTTGACAAGCAGAAGATACACAACTACTAGTATTGTGTTGTAACACTGGTGAGTAGTATTGTGTTTTAACACTGGTGAGTAGTATTGTGTTGTAACACTGGTGATTAGTATTGTGTTGTAACACGGATGAATAGTATTGTGTTGTAACACTGGTGAGTAGTATTGGGTTGTAACACTGGTGAGTAGTATTGTGTTGTAACACTGGTGAATAGTATTGTGTTGTAAAACTAGTGAGCATTATTGTGTTGTAACACTACTGATTAGTATTGTGTTGTAACACTGGTGAGTATTATTGGGTTGTAACACTGGTGAGTATTATTGGGTTGTAACACTGGTGAGTAGTATTGTGTTGTAACACTGGTGAATAGTAATGTGTTGTAACACTGGTGAGTAGTATTGGGTGGTAACACTACTGATTAGTATTGTGTTGTAACACTGGTGAGTAGTATTGTGTTGTAACACTGGTGAATAGTATTGTGTTGTAACACTGGTGAGTAGTATTGTGTTGTAACACTGGTGAATAGTAATGTGTTGTAACACTGGTGAGTAGTATTGGGTGGTAACACTACTGATTAGTATTGTGTTGTAACACTGGTGACTAGTATTGTGCTGTAGCACTGGTGAGTAGTATTGTGTTGTAACACTACTGATTAGTATTGTGTTGTAACACTGGTGAGTAGTATTGTGTTGTAACACTACTGATTAGTATTGTGTTGTAACACTGGTGAGTAGTATTGTGTTGTAACACTGGTGAGTAGTATTGTGTTGTAACACTGGTGAGTAGTATTGTGTTGTAACACTAGTGAGTAGTATTGGGTTGTAACACTGGTGAGTAGTATTGTAATGTAACACTGGTGAGTAGTATTATCCATGATTTAATACATTAATATTTCCATGATTTATTACAATATATATTTACAAATGGTAATGCACATTTACTATCCTACAAATTATATACTACACACATACAAATTCCTACCACACATTAATAGCATCCATTAGACTTAATCATATAGGGAAGAGAGTGGTTACTCAACTTACTGTCGGCGCAGAAATTATGTGAACCCTAGTTTGAAGGCTGTTCACTAAGAAAATAGAGACATATGAAAATTCCAATCACACCATTATTTTCTCGTTTAATTTTGAGTTTTCCCATTTGCAAATGATTATTTTGACACGAATTGGGAAAATGTAAGCAAGATTTAGTCTACCATATTTTATTAATAACATTCATAAATTATTCTCAATAAAACATTTATCTCATAACACATGTAACTAAGCTGAAAATTACTAGTAAAGGGAACTTGAAATTATAATCAATTTTATGCAACAATGTGTATGTTGTATTTTTAAAAGGTTTATTAGGATTTTTCAAAAATATTTCTAACAATCATTGTATGATCTCTTTAATATTTGTTTGACGTGTTGGTGCTGTAGAAAATTTTGATTTACGTTATTTGTATTTTTTATATGTTTCCATTATGTTAAGCAATTTTATTTCAATAAAACATATATTGTTTCAATATATATGTTTAACATTTTTATTTGTACGAATACTTGATTGTCGATTTTTCAGAAATAAGTAATTGAATTGAATATTCGATTATGTTCAATAACCGACTCATGAAGAAAAACAAAACTATCGGTTAGCTATTTTCATTAAATTTGCTTTCAGTTCAGTTAAATGCCAGCTTCAAAAACAAGAGTTTCTCAAAGTCGAAACAAATGTTTGAAAGAATCAGCTGTGAACTCCCAGCTGTTCATTTGATAGTAAAAGTAAATAAACTTTATTGGGAAAAGTTTGCTTTATTCATTTATAACAAAGACTACATTCTACAATTTGCACTCACCACATAAATTTTCAATTCAAATATGACCATAATCGAAATAAATGTTCAATTGGTATACATTAAACTATCTAAATACGGTTGTTATATATAAACTTAATTGAAACTAATATATTTAAAGTATTTATTAACAATAGTTATCATGCAATATACTGTATATACACTTTAGTGTACAATATCGTATAAAATCGATGTATTCAGGAAAATGCCTCAAAGAAATTCATTATGCATTCCCAAAAATTGTTTCTTCTAAAATATATTTTCGCGAGTAATTCAATTTACCACTTAATTAATGCTTTGGACTGACTGGAGGTCAAATTCTAAGGTTCGAAACCATAACTGAGCTTACGGTCGGTACTTCACCTGTTGGATAAAGTTCACGCACATGCCAGTTGTTTAGGTCTATGACATGATAAATAAACCTTAAAGAAATTTCAAATTATAAAGGAAAGTGAGAGAGCTATTTGAATGTAAATTTATGATTAATATATTGTAAATTTTTCTGTTTTTATTATGGTTGTGGTTGTAATTTTCATAAAGAAGAGTTATACTAATAGCTATTAATATAAATAGTTAACTTTTTAGTGTGTTTTTATTTTGGCTCTGATAAGGATTTTCACTCCGACATTTTTAATTCAATTCATTTGATACACTGCCTCTTTACTGCAGCGAAGAAACAAAAACGTATATTGCGCGTAAGAGATATACTTCAATGATTCAAACATTTTTCTATGTATACATACTCATTTCTTTGTCTAAAATGTCCTGGGAATGTAATAAAGTACCTTAATAGAGGACATTCCCCCCATATTTATTACAATAATAATGAATTGTTTTCTCAAAAATACATTACATTATATGATTCATATCATATCTATAATGTTGGTCTTCTGGATCCGACCGCATCCAAGGATTATGTACATTATATAAACAGGCCGGCCTTTCGGGCTGCATGTTGAGTCCCATCTTCAAGTGACGTGAGCTGAGCCTCTTGAGTTCCGGACTCAGCTCACGTCAGCCTTGAAGATGATTCTTATCACTTCTTATAAACCATTACAAGTAGAATTGAAATTAAAACTAAAATACCAGCACTGACCAGCCCAAAACAAAATTACCAATTTTTGACAAACCTTATTGAAGGCAAGTAGTTATTGAGGCTGAGAACACTAACTTCAGTAATAACACATCTGTATGAAATTAAACACGCATTATAACCGGATTAACAAAACAACAGAGAAAATAAAAAGTTAATCTACAAGGTTCAAAGGTATTGTTAGTTAGAATAGTGTTAAATAGTGGCTAATAGCAATTAAAAAAATTAAATAGTAATAACTCAAAATCAACAATACATAAATACTTTTTGATGGGATGGATTAGTTTCTTACACACTTAAACCTATTTAAACTATATATAGAAGTAAACGTTAATTAATAAAAATTGTAACTAAAATAACTGAATCAAAAGAAGATATGATTTTTGAGAATATAGTTAGTTTAAAGTTGTAAAAGTTATTATATTAATATAATAAGAGTTGTTATTTCTGTAGCTTGAGATATTATATCTATTACAACATAAAAAAGCAAACATAGTAAAACTTGTAAAGATGACTATAACTTATCTTACAAATTTTCTAGTGAATTTCATATCAAAATTGTTATAATTTGGCTGGTGTGAAAGTGATCGGTTATGTTATGTTTTACATAGCTCACATAGGGGTTTCAGCAGTGGTGGGGAATCGTTCTACCACTCAGCTGCCGTCCATCACATGCGAAAATAACTTTCGCCTTCAAACGTTCCTTCCACAACAGTTTTTAGTTGAAACAAATAACTGTAATCAATTATAGAAGTTTGTTTGATTTATATTTATTGTTTAATTGTAAAGTTCATTGAGTTATTGTTATTATTGATTAACTGTTGTTTGAATACAAAATAATGATTTAAAATAATCGTTATAAGCTTTATTCGTTTGTTTTAATCAAACCAATCAATGATAAATGCTAATGACGTAGTGGGTGGGGCTTGTTACTGTGCTGTCAGTCCTTGGCCTTCATCTTCCTATAATGAGAGAAGAGTAGTTAAGAGTAGTTCTCGGTTCTACTTCCACTACTCAGTACATATCTTACGCATGAATGCATTCAGTAGGTAATATTCTAAGTGGCCTATTTAGTTAATTGATTGGGTTATAATCATCATATGAGAGCTAAACAGTTTTGAGTCGTCATTCTCGTATACATGGAATAAAACAATTATTATCTTAAAGCGATTCGGTTATTTACCGTTTATTAGCGTTAAAACTGATAACTGGATTTATATTAAAGCATAAAACGGATTAATTCGTTAAATATAATAATTAAAAAAATAAATATTTTCCCTGTGCAGGATTTTAGGACATAACATTGATCTGATACAGGTATATATTTATCGCTAATATTTAGTATTAAAAGAAAACAATATAATGATCTAATTTGTGCTGATTCTTTGACATGTTGAAAACTGACTGACAACTCATGATTCATTTTAATGACAAAATGTCGGGAGTTGAAAATAGATACGTTAAGGCTTCTTCACTGCGTCAGCTTTTGAGGACATAATATACCTTCTAATAATAAAGTCAATGAGTTGTGTTTTTTTTAATGCGTGGACCTCTTTAGAAATATTTTAAGTTGCACTCTAATGATTATGTATTTCAAAGAGTTGAATACATTTACTGTTTAGTATTTATTGAAAAACATAAAATATTTTGTGTTGAAATAAGTTGACAACGTTATGAATAGTACATGTCTGCTGGAATTGATATAAATTATAATCAATTAAGTGGACACTACTAGACACTACTAGAGAAGTCTGGGGTGTCCATGTTGGATGGTAGTCAAGGTTCAGACGCTGTGTAGAGAAGAGAACAGAGTGTCAGACTTGTCAGTTAGCTGAAAATCAGACCAACACTACGTGGTTCGGATTCCACGTAAAGCTGTAGGACCCATAGTTGCCCTGGCCATTGGGCTATTAATAAATAGTGCTTTCTGAGCTAAGTCGATCTCAGATTCTTTTATTTTTTTTAATTTCATTTATTTATTTTAAAAACATTTATTTTTTTATTTTTATCGAACCAACAATGACTACACTAGTTCATCTACACTCATCTCACTCTTTCACCTCTCATATTCGCCCATGTCTCTACGATCGGCGTCTTAGAAATGAATAATGAATAGAAATTTATATTTATGAATAGAAATTTGAATTGCAAATTAAAGACGTTGAGTTGAGTAAATGTTTTTTCTAACATTAAAATATATTATTTCCTCTGTCCCTATTATGAGCAAAGACATTTTTTTTTTCAAAACAAACGGAAAATTAAGATACGAATCTGTTCCTTGTTAAGAAGCACACTCTAATGTGTTGATTACAAAGTAACAGCAAGAATAAAACATCAAAGAAGCGTATCCACAAAGAGAATTGACAACGAAATTGCCATTTGTGTATTTTGGAGTCGAAACTTCAACTGGATATTATCAATATGAATGCGTAAAAGTAAATTTTAACAATTAAATTACAATTTGTTTAAGTATATCAATGTTCCTCACTCAAATAAAAAATGAAATTAATATAATATTAGATAGATATAAATATAAGTAACCGATAAAGTATCAAACGAGTAACAGTCACTTTTTTGCATTTCCTCACGAATTATAAAAAAAAAAAAAAAAAAAAAAACCAAAAAAAAAACGTAATTACACTTGGAATTTGTTTTTACTTTTATTCGAAAACCCAGGTGTTTTATATAGCACATTTAAACAAGACATAAATCTAAATTATATTAAATTAATAATATGTATTTAATATGTCAAACGTGCACAATTAGATGCCTAGATATAGGGGCAAAAATACCGACATACATTTTAGAAGCCAATAAAACTATCAAGCCATTTTCAGAATATTTTATAAAAACCTACAATAAGAATTTATAACTTTTTTATTTTCTTTTTGTTCGTTTTTCTTTTTCTTCTTCTAAATCTTACTCTGCCCATTCCTCATAGACTATTGATCTATGCGAGGAACTTATTCAGACAGAGTAAGGGGGCGTACCAGAAAAGTAGAAGGTGAATGTGAATGATAAATCGTTCAGTCTAGGCCGGATTTGAACCAGCGCTATCTCTAACCCAAGCTTAAAGTCCAGACGCCTTGGACCGCTCGGCCAGCAGCTCGCCCAGGCCAGCAGCTCGCCCAAAAAATTGAATGGAATGCTGTGTTTACAAATCGAATAGAGGTACAGAATTTTTCATTTCCCTAAGTTACTACAATGCTCTCTTGATTGCCTATCCACTGGTATACATATTTTTCGGAAATAATATGTAAAAGTATAAATATATATGATATATTCAATATATGCTGAATATTTAAATATACATTCGTTAATAAATAAATAAGTATATATTAGTTTTTACAGGTTTGTCGATTTCTAAATAGCATCAAGTACATTAGTTGTTTTATACTATATACATTAACTGCTAAAGTTTTAAATATTTTTCAGACGTTTCTCTTCAAGGTCACGTAGAACCACGAAGACAATTTCTTCAAGTCAACTGTAAATGTTCCTCACATTGATCACGTCGCCCTGAAAATATTCGATCTGCAAGGAGTCGGAAACTGCAGTTAATGTATACCCAGGAGACCGTGACCTTGGGTACAATAATGATGTCAGTGGAGGCTTGCAGATTATAAATATATTTACTCATTATTTGGTGAAGTGAATAAATTGAAGTTAAAATAAACCTTTTATTTATTTATCTTCATATTTATTGTAATTTGAGGTTTGAGTTAATGTTCGTTAATGCTGAAAGTAGTAATTTTTTATTGAATAGCTCTTAAATAATTCTTTATGAATAACCTTTGGTAATTGTAAATAATAAAATAATGGTTCATACGAAATAAATATTCGACATAAATTTTTTTCGACAATTTGCTTTTGATTGAATCGTTTAGATTGAATTTATATTCCATCAATAGAATAAAAAATCTAGAAAAAGAAACAAAATTTTTTTAATTTGAGATGGAATTTCTATATTTAATGTGTTTATAAAAGAGTTAGTTTTGGAATATATGTTTCTTGAAGATTCAAATATTTAGTTGCTTGAAAATTTTGAAAACTATTTATTTTGCATACTTTGAGTCATACAAAATATATGGAATTTTTATGGAGAAAAAAGAAAAACAGTTTATATAACATTTTAAAATTACAAAATTCAGCATTGAGATCAATATTACAATTGAAAATGTTCGAAAAGTAAAAACACACAATTAAACAATAATGTTATAAGATTAGGTATAGTGACGTTCATGGATTGTATATATTCGAAACTACAGTACTTTCATAGTTAAATTGATGATTGGGAAAAATAACTCCACGTGATTGTAGTATAAGAACAATTGTTTATATCTAAAATATTTTCACAATACAGAGTTTTACAAAAAAAAAAATCATTAATATACATTAGAAACATTTTGTATTCTAAACTACCATTAAACATAAGAAATATATAAAATAAACAATTCAAATTAGAAGTCAAAAACCATATTTGAAAAAAGCTTCCTCAGTTGAAGGGTATGTTGATCATTAAAAAAAATATAATGATTCTCTGTGTGCATTTAATAATAAAACTTTAAGTATTTTGTAATTTAAAACACGAAAAATTGTGAAAATTTTTCGTAATAAATTGAATGAAAAAAGCTAAATGTAGGATGCATCGATAAAAATTTTATAAAAGAACACAAAGTGTAGAATCCCTCCCTTATGGCCACGTGTTGGATGATGAAGTATCGGTTACACCCGGCTGGGCACATCCCCGTAAATTGCTTCAGCTACACGATATATCGTACAGTACGTAACGCAGCTTAAAACACATTTCACTAATCTGTAAGCAACGTTACTTCATAAAAAAGTTAGTCATCGTTTTGTAGGTTAAAGGAATAATAAATAAATATAAACGTTTCATTGGAATTTTATGAAATATCTTGAATGTGTGTCTTTTTGGAAAAATAATATTACCTGAGTAATGGTTAAATACAGATTGCAAAACTAAAATTTGAAAAATAGATGAAAAATACCATGAAATATTTTGAAGTTAATAGAAGTATGAAGTCATTTTCAGAATATTTTATAAAATGTTGCATTTCCCTTCTACAATATTTTCAAGACTGCCATCCATTGATATATATATATATATATATATATATATATATATATATATATACATATAGTGGAAATATTCAGTATGTAATATATTTTCGATGTATACATTTCTATATTTTTGGTATGCTCATTCTAATGTGGAATTACTTTGGCCATTGTCAGCATATTGAAGCACAATCAATAATAATTTATCGTTAAATTTGTTGGAATAGGTCTTTTTTTAAGTTTATTTTACATTTGTTAGCATATGTAGACTAGTCTAAGCTGGGTTAGTAATTTTTTACATATACTTTTAGCAAAAAAGTACTTTACTGTTTATGTACATCAAAAAAACATATTTCAAGTTTGCTGTTTTTCTAATGAAGGAATCCCTAATTTTTATTTGATTTACAAAATAATATATAATACAAGGTTATCAAAAGATTATTATGAAGGTTACCGTGATCTTATAGTTTTAGGACAAGATTTTCTTAGAATATAGTTAGTATGATAGTATTGAAGCTGTCGAAAGGTATATTTTTGTATTTTTAATTTATTACATAATTTATATTTGTTTTTAAAGAACAATTGGTGAAAAAACAGTAATTTTACCTAAATAAATTGGATTATTGGCTCTTTTAAACTCCCTATTTTCATATTATTTTCTTAAACTAAAATAACAACTATATCTATATATCATGGAAAGTAAACAGAATAATTATTTGGAATGGCAGTGCTTTGGTAATTTCTTGATGATATTTATTCAAATCTTGATAAAAATTAAGGTAATTTAAATCATAAAAGATAAATAGAAAGCTTGTAAGACATGAGCAGTAAACTATAAATTACATCTTGGTCACTGCACAGCCACGATCAACAATTTGGTCAATAATGTAGAAATTATTATTATTTACCCTTTTAATAATATATTTCCATTTTCTGAAGTAGTGGTGTACAATATTTTTACATTATGGACTTTTCCAAAGCTCATGTCTATAAAATATTTTCATCCATTTAATAATATTTCACCTGATATTATGGTCTCAGATTATGCTTAGTATAATTCATTGTTGTTATTATTCAATGTTTTATGAGTAAAAAAACTAACTTATTTTGTTTATTTACTGTCCAGTTAATAGGACTAACTAACTATCGTTTTAAATAAATCCAACAAAGTAATAATTACAAGGAATTGATTGAAGAGAATGCTCTTAAAATATAAAGGAATGCTTTCATTTTTTTTAAGTTGATACACTTATTGTAACCTATATTTATCAAAAAAATATTCGTTATTTATTTCAATAGATTGTTTGGTATTCACTATTATTTTATAATATTATAAGTTTGTAGTTATGGTTATTGTTGAATATTTTTAAGATTAATTTATTGGTAAATATATATATTTGAAGTATTCATTTTGATAAATTTTAGTATAATTTATTTTAATAACATGTAAAAGATGAAAATAAATTATTCTATAATATTGTATTAATAGAATAATTTTCAAACCAATACTATTCAAGAAAAATAGAATTTTGTCAAGGAGATTCTTCACTTCAACGGGGAATTATAAATAAGTTGTGTGGGCATAATGTGAAGAAAGGAGTTGAGAAAGTTGAGCTAGATAATGGGGAAATTATTTCAGATTCAGAATCAATGGCAGAGGAGATTAATAAATACTTCAACACATTACATTCAGATTCTGGCCATAATCAATCTACTTCCGACCTTCTTCCGATACGTTTTCCAAATTCCTTTTTCATTGGGCCAACTACAACAAATGAAGTTTTTTCAGTAATAAATAATCTTAAAAATAAAAAAATCATCGGGGTTTGAAAATTTTAATATACTACTATTAAAAAATATTGCACAATCAATCTCACCTATTTTATCTCACATTATTAATTTAAGTTTTGAAAATGGAATATTTCCTGATATATTAAAACAAAGCATTATTGTACCAATTTATAAAAGCAAATCGTCAATCAAAATCGATAATTTACGTCCAATTAGTTTGTTGTCTATTTTTTCAAAAATCATAGAAAAACTGATGAAAACACGGCTTCTAAATTAAATTACCTAAAAAATCTAAATTTTTTAGCTCTAATCAGTACTGTTTTATAAAAGGAAAGACAAAAAGGAAGGTACCCTCATTGATGTTACAAATTTAATTTTTGATAATTTGAATGACAGTAATAAGTGTACTGGTTTATTTGTAGATTTTAGAAAAGCCTTTGATTTGGTTGACCATCAACTACTGTTCGCTAAATTAGAGGCAATAGGGGTTAGAGGCACTTCTCTAAATTGGTTCACGAGTTTTCTTACAAATAGGAAACAGCAAGTTAAAGTAAAAACTTCTGTGAGCTCACAGCTTATTATACGATCAGGGGTGCCTCAAGGCTCTGTGTTGTCAGCGACACTGTTCCTAATTTTTATTAATGAGCTCTTAGAATTGAATTTTAATGGGGTTTTAAGAGCATTTGCCGATGATGTAGCAATTTTTTATACAATGAAAAATATTGACAATATTTGGAACGCTCTTACAGGCGATTTAAGAAAACTTAGACTGTGGTGTTCAATCAATAAAATGGAAGTTAATGTTAAAAAAACTAAGTTTGTCAATTTTGATTTCAGAGGATTTAATTTTCTATCAAGCTTAAAATATCATGAGATAAACTGTATAACAGAAAATTGTGACTGTCTAGTAATTGACCAGGAAAAACATTTTAAATATCTTGGTATTTTCTTTGATGAAAAGCTTTCATGGGGAAAACACATTAACTATTTGCACTCAAACTTAAAATTATCGTTAAGAAAATTCTATTTTTTGAGAAATTTTTGTAATGAAAAGCTATTAACATCCTTATATTTTGCCTTCATTGATTCTAGACTTCAATATGGAATACAGTGCTGGGGCGGGACATATAATTATAGTATTAAAAAACTACAAGTGATACAGAATCACTTTTTAAGAATAATTTTAAAAATGAAAAAACGTGAAAGTTCTTTTCCTTTATTTTTCCGCCTAGCTATTTTACCCCTCCAGCACCTATTTGTGTTTAAAGTGTTACGTTTATTTTTTATTATGAGTGGAAATACTCAGACAAACAATTTGTTTTATAACACTAGAAGTTTTAGTAGCAACACTTTTCGTTTACCTAAGGTAAAAAATCGCTTTTTAGACATTCCTTTAATTATTTAGGCCCAAAGTATTTTAATAGTTTACCATTCAACATTAAAAGTATTAATAATGTGAAGCTTTATTCAAAGAAAATAAAACTATGGCTTTTCAGTTATGAAGATATCACTTTTTTAAATAATGTATTTTTAAATCATGTTTTTTAAATCATGTTAATAATGTAAATTTAAATCATGTTATTAAATTTATATATATTATTTGTATATCATTAAAATAAACACTTACTGCTTATTAAATACAGAAATGAAATCAGGTTTAGTTTTATGTATTAGTTTCTTTGTTATTCATCGTTACCAAATATATTTTTAAAAAATATTTTTATGTAAATAATATTTTAGAAATGTAAGTCACTATCATTTTACTAATTCATAAAGTAATAGCTTAACATTTAAACTTGTTAATTAGTCATAATATACAATTACATAATTATACTTCCAGTTTAATACATAAGACGACACAAGGAGCGACTCTCTTATCAGTTGAAAGTACAAGCTGGACTCTAGTTTTCTTTGTGTAAATACTGTTGTAGCACTGCCACGTTACTTGAGATTGTGGCAGTTGATATTCAGAGTTGATATTTTGTTTTATGTTTGTTTATAATGACTGAATAAATCATTATTTAATTTATTTCATTTATTGTAGACGATAAAAAACATCAATTTATGTATCTTCATGTCACAAATTATTAGTTATAGTTACAGGCCTCCCAGTTGGGATTAGGTATCTACAGGTGTTAATTGACTATATTTGGGAAGCTTGTTAGTACACACAACACAAACACAGGGAAAGGTATCAAGTACAAGTAATCATCGTATAGTTTCCATAGTTAAATTTTGTTAATTTTCTTTACGTTGCATGTTTTTGTAGCTTTAAGCAATGTATGTAAAACTTCGATCAAAAGCCATATTAACCTAACCTATTATTTCATGTTTGTCCTTTACTTATCCTGTTTTCTTCTTTGTGTTTATTGTTCTATCCAATTTCTGATTTTGCATTTCCCACTTGTCATCAAAACCAAATTTGTTAGGCTCTTGCATAAGCTAGTATATAAAGTCAACCCCCCCTCCAGCTTCTAAAACCTTTATATAATTAAGTATAAGTAAATCATGACAATATTATGTAAGTTAAATATGTTAATGATACTATATTTATTGTTATTTGTATATATAAAGTTGGCCGACTATCTATTAGGCTTGGGAAAATCACTTTGTTAAATGTAATTATTGATTGCTACAAATTGATTTTTGTTCATCTTTAATTACTCAAACACAGGAGCAAATGAAAATTCTTCAAAAATATATATTTCTTCTTTGATAAAATTTAACTGATATTCAAATACAGTTATAGTATTTTTTTTAAATTAACTTTATTTTTGTTAAATTAATTTATTTAAAATGAAAACAAAAGTGAAACTTATTACTCAAACTTACTTTATTTTGGAGGACAGAAAACATTTATTTTCAATATACGAAATACAGTAATAGTAGTAATTTAGTTCATTATTTTTAGGCTCCAGATCAAAAAGTTTATTTCATTTAAGTATTTTGCAGTATTTTGAAATATGTTCAATGATTTATTTTGAATGACGTATTTCAAATTATTATTTTTTTTATTTTAAGTTATGTATTTAGAATGAATTTTTGTATTATTCTGCCTCAGAAATATGTGACACAACAAAATAATTAATAGATATTTTAATTCGTCAAAAGTCCTCTTTTTTTACAACTAAATTCTGACTTTTGAGAAATTTACTGACCTGTCGCTAGAAGAACAAGAACAACTAATAATCAATAACTAGGTTTTGGTGTCAGGAGCGTAAAGGGAAAGGTACAAAACTAACTACGACTAAAAATATCCACACATGTCGTATGGAGTTACGTTGTGAGGGGGTTGTGCAATATTTAATTTTTTGAGATGTTTTATTATACAAAAACGTCTGTGAGAGTTAATGCAAAATTGGGATTAAAGATTCCTGCAGAAAAAGTTTTAAAATGTTAAACATGCTAACACTTCCGTCCCTTTATATGTTTGAAACAGTTCGACACTGTCAAAATAAATATACATTAACAAGGGGAAGGGACGTGAATGATCACAACACATTCTTACATTCTCACACATGAGACGCCGACCCAACGTTGTTGGTATTTTAAGGCGAATATGAATGGTTATATGAGTGTAGGATGAGTGTAGATGAGTGTAGTCTGGTTACTAAATGAGTTCAACTGTTCCTAAGAAAGGGCAATTTATTAATAGCCCAACAGCCAGGGCAACTAAGGGACCTACAGCTTTACGTGGAATCCGAACCAGGTGGTGCTGGTCTGATTTTCAGCTAATTGACAAGCCTGATACTCAGTTATCTCCCCCACACAATATCCGCACAATGATTACCACCCAACATGGACACCCCAGACTTCTCTAGTAGTGTCCACGCCGATAGCAACCATCAAGCGGACGCCACGTCGGTATTAAGAGGACCGAGCATCCAACCTATCGCCTAAAATCTCCCAAACACTTTGTCCCCATGTAGCTGGGTTACAGCACTGCGCCACCAGTGCCGACGAACCGGAGGGCGGAACATGCTCAGAACCGAACCTACGAACTTACATAGGCTCAGGGCTTACGAAGTTCACCCATATATAAGAATATATAAGAGGTGAGCCCAACGATACACTGTTTGAGGGGAAATTGCGGCGCTTCCTCGTCAATGGAGCTTTCTATAGCGTATCGGAGTTTTTGGAGATAACTGCGCACTAAAATAAAAATTTTTAACGGCTCCTGTGTAGGCTATTACATATATATAATTGTTTAACTTTTACTTAAATTTTACGCATGCTATACAACAATGTGTTGTGTTTATAGCAATAAAGAATATTATTATTATTATTATTAACTCGTCGTTTCCAAGAAGTCATAAAAACCTTATTAATTCACAGTAACGTTTAGTCAAAATGCCGCTGCACAGGGAATATCTATTAGTGTTCATATTAACTGAATCCATTGCTTGTAATGGTAAGTCGTAATGCAAGTTAGTTGGTTAGCTCTCAGGACATGTTAGTCCTGAATAGGGCTCTGATTGTTGCGTCAAATTCGATTGGAACTAGTTCTTGTTTGTTGATTGGTGAAAGATAACTGATGAACATGTCTTAAATACATTATAATTGGAACTAAAATCATATTGAGTTTACACTACTGACCCGGTGATTTATTTATTTATTCATTAATATAAGTTATTCTATAAAATTATAGTATTTTTTATCTCCACTAGCTAAAAGCTATTGGTGGCGAAGACATACGCATTATATGTAACGTATGTACAATTCATTTTTAATATCATACTTTGATGAGAACTTTAAATTTTTTGTATTAATTCCAATTTAAAAATATTTATAGTTGCTATTATACCAGATATGAACAAATACAGGTGGGTCTTACCACGATACGTGTAGGGGTGGGTGGGTGGATCATTGCCACTGTACGTGTAGGGGTGGGTTGGAGGGTCATTTCCACTGTACGTGTAGGGGTGACTGGGTGGGTCTTACCAGGATACGTGTATGGGTGGGTTAGTGGGTCATTGCCACTGTACTAAAGGGGTGGGTGGGTCATTTCCACTGTACGTGTAGGGGTGGGTGGGTGAGTGGGTCATTGCCACTGTACGTGTAGGGGTGGGTGGGTGGGTCATTGCCACTGTACATGTAAAGGTGACTGGGTGGGTCTTACCACGTTACGTGTATGGGTGGGTTGGTGAATCATTGCCACTGTACGTATAGGGTTAAGTGGGTGGGTGGGTCATTGCCACTGTACGTGTAGGGGTGGGCAATATTAAATATAAATAATCAATAGTGGATGGAACAAACTGAAAAACTGTGATGTATTGGAAAAAATAAATTTAATGTGATGTATTTTTAAATTATAAATATAAATTAAATCATGTTGAATGATCAATTTTGGTGAGTATTTATCACCAAACCTATAAACATCAAACCAAAATTAACTTTAAAATGATAGCAAAGCTATTCTGTTTATTTTGTATCAGTAATTTTTACATTAATTTTATAAAAATTTAGTTATTACAAAAAGTACATGCAATAGAGAAGTAGTTCGAACTCAATCAATTTTCAATTAAAATTGTACAATCTTTCATACAAATTGAGAATCTTAACCTTTCACATAAACAAGTACATTTTCACCCTTAGTAATAAAATAACCAATATTTGTTTCAACAAGATATTTTGCTGTCTTATTGTATCGACATGGTTTCTGCAATTTACATGTTTTGGTGACATTGTTGTGTTTGCTTCCTCCTCAAAGCCCCCTGATTGGTTCTTATCCCTTTTGTTCCCAGGCAAGTTTGCGTAGAGGGGATGCCCAAGTAAATACGAGACCGTAATAAACCATTCTCAATAATTGGGTGTTACAAAACTGTGCCAAATGTCTAAGTGCATAAATGCCAGAGGAAATTTTATCAGATATAGCATCTACGAGTCCATTCCACGTGAGTCCTCTGTCAAGGTGTATTCCTAGAAATTTGGTCTCATTTTCTTCTTCACTTTCAGTATCATTGAGTATTACTGATGGACTGCACTCTTGGAGTGCTCTACGTCCAGAAAAAAGTATGTAATTGGATTTTGACTCGTTTGTTTGTAAATTAATGGCTAATAAAGATTGAATACAAACGTTCAAATTAATAAAACTTTGTTTTACCAATGTTTATTTACGATTTCTGTGGAATGTTATATTTGTATCATCAGCGAATTATACCATCTGACCTTCGGTCAATGAAAACTTTAGATGACTTACATACAATAAGAAAAGGACTGAGCCAATGATAGATCCCTGTGGGACACCATGCTCAACAGTCATACTTTTTGAAAGAAGTGTTTTTATTTTCACTTGTTGTGAGAGGTTGCGAAGATATGATTTCAGCCATGAGAGTGGAATTCCCTGTATGCCACTATTGTATAATTTTGAAATTAGGATTTTGTGATTTACACAGTCGAAGGCTTTGGAAAAGTCCAAGAATACACTAAGACTAGATTCTCTTCTATCCAGTGCTTCCATGACCGTATCAACTAGTTTAGTTACAGCCTCAATTGTGCTTTCCCCCTTTCTAAAACCAAATTGTTCATTATTGAGAATTTCAAATGGATCAAGAAATGAAAGAAGTCTATGTAGGGAGATCTTATTAAAAATTGGGAGAATTGATACGGGTCCATAATTATTTACCGAATTTGTTTCACCTTTTTAAAAATAGGGATAACCTTAGATTTTATCATCAGGCTTGGAAAATAACCAGATTCAGAAAATAATGACAGATTAACTAGTTTGGTTAATGGGTTCAGTATATTATGAAAACACTGTTCAAGGAGCCATGCGGACACACCGTACGTATCCGTCGAATGCTCTGGCTTCAAGTCCCATGGTTCTAGGCGTATAGGAGAGGTAGTGCAAGTGAGATAGTGAATATCCCTCACCTTATTTCTCCTACGTCTATTGTGTACAGTCTCTTCAAAATATTATTTAGGTTGGCTACTATATTTATATAGTTTGCTCGATGGACCTTGTGTTATTGAAATAAAAAATAAAAATCTGGAATAAAGATTGAGATAGTAATAACAATAATAATTAAAATAATAGTCCTTCTTATATAATATTGTGATTTTACAATAACTTGTTTTGTTAAATGTTACGAGAAATATGTAAACACTCATTAAATATTGAAAACATATTTTTAAGGGAAAACAAAAAAACAGCTGATTTTTTACTATCTGAGAACACGGTAATTAGAAAATATGTGACTTACAGAAGACTGTGACGTCACATGGGCAAAATGAGCTGTTCTGATTAGTCTGTTAAGTACTGGTAACTAAATCAACCAATCCCATGGAAGTATTTTCTAGGTACCGTGACCGAGTTGTTTATTTTTTAACATGAATGTACCACTGTCGTTGGAGAGGGAAGTGCATTTATGCGCATGCTCGAACCACACGCCCAGAACTATGGAATGGTCAATATTTTATTAATTGTTCCTCCTGCATTCTTCTTCTTTTCTTATACAAAAAAGCGAGGTCGATCTCCTCTTTACTCTATTCGTTTACCAAAGACTATTGATCTGTGCAGGGAACTTATTCAGACAGAGTAAGAGGGAAGAACTAGTACAGTAGAAGGTGATTATTACTGATAAGAACGAACAGTCTAGAACAGGATTCGAACCAGCGTTATCTATAACTCAAGCTCTAAATCCTGACGCCTTCTCGGCCACCGGCTCTCTTCAGCAGTTTTATTACAAAATGACTACACTATTGGTTTTAGAACAGTTTACTGTGTACCATAACCAGTAGTACATCTACTACCTGCAGAAACTACAAATATCATTATGTTAACATGTAAAATAAACATTTTAGATAGTTGATAGTTTTTTGTATATAAACTGAAAATAAAATATTTTAATATTTATTATTTAGTCGAGTTCAGATTATAAAATTGAAGCAGTATTATTTACAGTATTAAAACAAATGTTAATGACAACAAAATAACATGTAGCTAGTATGTTATTGATTAGAGGTATAACGTTAAATAATTTAAATGGCCTCTAGTTGTTGATTTAACCTTCAACATTTCAAACGAAAACGCTTCTTTGATTTTAGATTTCTTTTCTTTTTACTTTTTATGTTTCAAAAATATATTACCCTCATTTAAAATAAAACAAACCTGAACAATTCCAATTTCAGTGATAATGTACGTAACTCCAGTCATCGTAAGTGAAATTGACTTCGTGATTTTACTGAGTCAATAGAAAAGGTCGAAAAGGAAGAAATTTGTTCAGATGGTTGAGGTAATTAATTGTTGTAAGAAAAATAAATAGCTTCTGAGATATCACTACTGAAGCATAAATTATCTAATTAATCAGCAACTGAAGTAAGACTCAACTTTTCTGTTACAGTTTTGTAATTCAAGCAGAAATATCAGTTTAAGTTATTACTCAATTAGACAAGTATTTAAATTTGATTTCTTGGAATACTGATGTACGATATTTTAGCACTAACAATTTTCTTCTTCGTATTGCCATGATTTATTTTATAAATGAATAAATATAACTACCACAAACATAAACTAATAGTAACTAGTTTATTAATAGATCTTAGTATTGTTTTTTATAAGCTCCGTTATCTATAAACATTACTAATCTATAATTTCATAAGTAAGTTACTGGTATATAAGTAGGTGGAAGCTTTAGTGCTACACAAACTAAGTTATCTGACAATATTCACTAAGGTAAATATGGAAGATAGGGGTTTCAGCCAATTTTCATGTTCTTTTAAAACTAGTAGTTTTCATTAAGCCCACGAACATAAATCTATAAAAATGTTTCGGTGGAAATACTGATTTTTGACAAAACAATTGAAAAATTAAAAAACATTTTTACACCAAAAACGAGGTACTTTATTCCGTACTATTATTATGTACGGTATTAATATTATGTACTTTATTCCATAAACACGAATATGACATACATTTCTCCTACAACATATAAAAATTGATATATTAACAAAATGTTGGTGTGGTTATGTTAGGTTAGGGTAGGTTAGTTACGGTTAAGTTAGGTTGGTTAGTTACGTTAAATTTCGTTAGGTTGACAATATGTATTTATGGCCAACATATTCTAATCGAAGCCACCGTTATTGCTCTTCGTATGAATATATTGATGACATATTCGCGCTCAGGAGAAAAACGACAAAAGATTATTGTAATATGAATAGTTTTTAGTCTAAAATATGTTTTTTTTGCAACCTATTCGTCAACAATTTTTGTTCCCAGCCAACAAATGTCTATGAGTTCCTGTTCTAGCTGTTAATATTGACGAGTCAAACAAATCGTGAAAATTGGTTGGAACTGCTATATTTTATACTAAACAGAAAGAAATAGGTATTCTGCTTTGTAAATTTGAATGTCTTTAAACAATCTGAACTGTTTATTTGTAAGTTTTTGCTATTGTACTATCAAGTTATGTTATGTGATTACATTAACCAGTTTACTAGGACTTAGCTCTTGTTCGTTACTTACCCTGTTATGAGTATATATAAACTAGTTTATTTGTAAGTTTTTGCTACTGTACTATCAAGTTATGTTATGAGATTACATTAACCAGATTACTAGGACTTAGCTCTTGTTCGTTACTTACCCTGTTATGAGTATAAATAAACTAGTTTATTTGTAAGTCATATTTGTATACTATTTAAAAAAATCAAGTAGTTTATTAATAAGTTTCATCTGTTTTACAACACAAACTTGTGTTACTTGTGCTCATTTACGTGTTTATTAATACTATTAATAGTGGTTATTCAGTCCTGTAAAACTTAACTACGATTTTTTTAGCGCTAAATTAAAGCTATTTACTGTACGTATTTGGGTGGAGGGGGGTCAATACCGCACATCAATCAATGTATATAAAAGCAAATAATTAAAGAAATCGTAGGATTTAAGTTTGGAAAGGTGTGTGATATAAATGATAGATTACAATAATATATCACCAACGAGTTTAGAAAAAATGACTAAATATTTAACAGGTTTATTGTGAAATTTGCTTGATTCTTTAATCCAAAGCACATTTTTTTGATAAAAAATTGACTAGTTTGTAAAAATAATTGCTCGTAAATTTATATAATCTACGTGTATGGTTGGGTGGGTGGGTCAATACCACTGTACGTGTATGGGTGGGTCAATACCACTGTACGTGTATGGGTGGGTCAATACCACTGTACGTGTATGGGTGGGTCAATACCACTGTACGTGTATGGGTGGGTGGGTTGGTGGATCAATACCACTGTACGTGTATGGGTGGGTCAATACCACTGTACGTGTATGGGTGGGTGGGTTGGTGGATCAATACCACTGTACGTGTATGGGTGGGTGGGTTGGTGGATTACTGACCCACCAGAGAGAGAGAGAGAGAGAGTGGTACTGACCCACCTACCCACCCCTACACAGACAATGATACTGATCCACCTCACCACCACTACACAGAAAGTGGTACTGACCTACCTACCAACCCCTACACAGACAGTGGTACTGACCCACCTACCCACCCCTATACAGACAGTATTATTTACCCACCCACCCACCCATACACGTACAGTGGTATTCACCCACCCGCCCGCCCATAAACGTACAGTGGTATTCACCCACCCGCCCGCCCATACACGTATCATTATCATTACCACTGTACGTGTATGGGTGGGTCATAGCCTCAGTACGTGTATGGGTGGGTCATAATACAGTACGTGTATGGGAGGGTGCGTGGGTCATTACCACAGTACGTGTATGGGTGGGCTGGTGGGTCAATACCACCGTACGTGTATGGGTGGGTAGGTGGGTCAATACCACCTTACGTGTATGCGTGGGTGGATGGGTCAATACCACCGTACGTGTATGGGTGGGAAGATTTGAAGATTTTTGCTACTGTACATATATTTGTCATTTTAGTCATATACAAATTAAGTAACATGAACCAGCCAACAGTTCCATATGTAAGCCTACGACATTAATATATATATGTAAATGTAAACGACATTAATATATAAAAATGTACTTTACGTGTATGGGTGGGTCAATACCACTGCACGTGTATGGGTGGGTGGGTCAATACCACTGTACGTGTATGGGTGGGTGGGTCAATATCACTCTACGTTTATGGGTGAGTGGGTATATAGCATATATTATAATATATGATCCCAAACACATCCAGAAGTATGTATGGTTGTAATTCATATATTCTATATTTATATAGAACATATGAAAAATAATCCGAATTTGTTTTATGAAAAATGATCCGAAACCATGTGCTAGGATATCTGATTGTAATTTATGTATTTTTTTATTTAGATCACACATAAAATATTATATAATCTAAAATATTAATACTAATTAACATAAAATCTGTGTAACTAATGTGTGCAATTAATTTTGACCCACTAAATTTTGAATTTCAAATGCGATTTGGCCGCCTTTGTGGAGTTATTTTATATAGATATGGGACAAATTCTCGTAATAGATTCGTTAGTAATTTCAAATAATAAATTTAAAGCAGTGATTTAAAAGAGCGTAAACAGCCTAGTATAAAAGTGTATCTGTACTTTGATACTAATGATGAAAAACGACAAGGAAGTCGTATAGTTATAAGCTTATTTACAAAACATTTGAAAAACTAGATATTTAAAATGAATCATAATTGATATTAAAGAAAAACTGATATTATTATGAAAAAAGTTACGATTAGAAGATCGATAATCTGAATGATTATTTTTAGTTCAAGAAGTAAATCCTAAGCTTACTTATGTATTTAAGATTACAAAAATGCATATCTTTATTTTATATTGGGGTCATATCTTAATCATATAGGCCTTAGAAATAAAATATATTTTTAATGATTTAAAAAAAATAATGTTTTAATTACTATAGTACTTTATTATCAATTATGGTTCCTTGAATATAAAAATTAGTAGAGGGCAGATTTACGTTTGTCATCGTCTGGTTAAAGCACGTGGAAGCCCACGACCTGCTGGAATAATAGTGACATTTATTAGAAAAGAGGATAAACAAAATGAAATTGCCAGAAGAATAGTACAGAGGAACCTGTCAACATAGCATCTTGGTTAACGACAGCCTGCGGCCCAGTTTACATAAATGGGAGTCTTAGCCCTGAGAAAATAAAACTGTACGCAGCTGCCCGTGAGGCCAAGAAAACTAAGAACTATACCTACCTCTGGACACAAAACGGAAGGATCCTCATACGTAAGGGGCAAAGTTCGACAGTTGTAAGGATCTCAACAATGGATGATACTAGTAAACTGTAAGTGTTTTCTAGTAAAGATTAAAACCTTTACTATGCACTTTATCAACAATGGATGATACTAATAAACTGTAAGTATTTTCTAGTTAAGATTAATACCTTTACTATGCACTTTATCAACAATGGATGATACTAGTAAACTGTAAGTATTTTATAGTAAAGATTAATACCTTTACTATGCACTTTATCAACAATGGATGATACTAATAAACTGTAAGTATTTTCTAGTTAAGATTAATACCTTTACTATGCACTTTATCAACAATGGATGATACTAATAAACTGTAAGTATTTTATAGTAAAGATTAATACCTTTACTATGCACTTTATCAACAATGGATGATACTAGTAAACTGTATGTGTTTTCTAGTTAAGATTAATACCTTTACTATGCACTTTATCAACAATGGATGATACTAATAAACTGTAAGTATTTTATAGTAAAGATTAATACCTTTACTATGCACTTTATCAACAATGGATGATACTAGTAAACTGTAAGTGTTTTCTAGTTAAGATTAATACCTTTACTATGCACTTTATCAACAATGGATGATACTAGTAAACTTTAAGTGTTTTCTAGTAAAGATTAATACCTTTACTATGCACTTTATCAACAATGGATGATACTAGTAAACTGTAAGTGTTTTCTAGTTAAGATTAATACCTTTACTATGCACTTTATCAACAATGGATGATACTAGTAAACTGTAAGTGTTTTCTAGTAAAGATTAATACCTTTACTATGCACTTTATCAACAATGGATGATACTAGTAAACTTTAAGTGTTTTCTAGTAAAGATTAATACCTTTACTATGCACTTTATCAACAATGGATGATACTAGTAAACTGTAAGTGTTTTCTAGTTAAGATTAATACCTTTACTATGCACTTTATCAACAATGGATGATACTAGTAAACTGTAAGTGTTTTCTAGTAAAGATTAATACCTTTACTATGCACTTTATCAACAATGGATGATACTAGTAAACTGTAAGTATTTTCTAGTAAAGATTAATACCTTTACTATGCACTTTATCAACAATGGATGATACTAGTAAACTGTAAGTATTTTCTAGTAAAGATTAATACTTTTACTATGCACTTTATCAACAATGGATGATACTAATAAACTGTAAGTATTTTCTAGTAAAGATTAATACCTTTACTATGCACTTTATCAACAATGGATGATACTAATAAACTGTGTATTTTCTAGTAAAGATTAATACCTTTACTATGCACTTTATCAACAAAGGATGATACTAATAAACTGTAAGTATTTTCTAGTAAAGATTAATACCTTTACTATGCACTTTATCAACAATGGATGATACTAATAAACTGCAAGTATTTTATAGTAAAGATTATTACCTTTACTATGCACTTTATCAACAATGGATGATACTAGTAAACTGTAAGTATTTTATAGTAAAGATTAATACCTTTACTATGCACTTTATCAACAATGGATGATACTAGTAAACTGTAAGTATTTTATAGTAAAGATTAATACCTTTACTATGCACTTTATCAACAATGGATGATACTAATAAACTGTAAGTATTTTCTAGTAAAGATTAATACCTTTACTATGCACTTTATCAACAATGGATGATACTAATAAACTGTAAGTATTTTCTAGTAAAGATTAATACCTTTACTATGCACTTTATCACCAAAGGATGATACTAATAAACTGTAAGTATTTTCTAGTAATGATTAATACCTTTACTATGCACTTTATCAACAATGGATGATACTAATAAACTGTAAGTATTTTATAGTAAAGATTAATACCTTTACTATGCACTTTATCAACAATGGATGATACTAATAAACTGTAAGTATTTTCTAGTAAAGATTAATACCTTTACTATGCATTTTATCAACAATGGATGATACTAATAAACTGTAAGTATTTTATAGTAAAGATTAATACCTTTACTATGCACTTTATCAACAATGGATGATACTAATAAACTGTAAGTATTTTCTAGTAAAGATTAATACCTTTACTATGCACTTTATCAACAATGGATGATACTAATAAACTGTAAGTATTTTCTAGTAAAGATTAAAACCTTTACTATGCACTTTATCAACAATGGATGATACTAATAAACTGTAAGTATTTTATAGTAAAGATTAATACCTTTACTATGCACTTTATCAACAATGGATGATACTAATAAACTGTAAGTATTTTCTAGTAAAGATTAATACCTTTACTATGCACTTTATCAACAATGGATGATACTAATAAACTGTAAGTATTTTATAGTAAAGATTAATACCTTTACTATGCACTTTATCAACAATGGATGATACTAATAAACTGTAAGTATTTTATAGTAAAGATTAATACCTTTACTATGCACTTTATCAACAATGGATGATACTACTAAACTGTAAGTATTTTCTAGTAAAGATTAATACCTTTACTATGCACTTTATCAACAATGGATGATACTAATAAACTGTAAGTATTTTCTAGTAAAGATTAATACCTTTACTATGCACTTTATCAACAATGGATGATACTAATAAACTGTAAGTATTTTATAGTAAAGATTAATACCTCTACTATGCACTTTATCAACAATGGATGATACTAATAAACTGTAAGTATTTTCTAGTAAAAATTAATACCTTTACTATGCACTTTATCAACAATGGATGATACTAATAAACTGTAAGTATTTTATAGTAAAGATTAATACCTTTACTATGCACTTTATCAACAATGGATGATACTAATAAACTGTAAGTATTTTCTAGTAAAGATTAATACCTTTACTATGCACTTTATCAACAATGGATGATACTACTAAACTGTAAGTATTTTATAGTAAAGATTAAAACCTTTACTATGCACTTTATCAACAATGGATGATACTAATAAACTGTAAGTATTTTCTAGTTAAGATTAATACCTTTACTATGCACTTTATCAACAATGGATGATACTAGTAAACTGTAAGTATTTTATAGTAAAGATTAATACCTTTACTATGCACTTTATCAACAATGGATGATACTAATAAACTGTAAGTATTTTCTAGTTAAGATTAATACCTTTACTATGCACTTTATCAACAATGGATGATACTAATAAACTGTAAGTATTTTATAGTAAAGATTAATACCTTTACTATGCACTTTATCAACAATGGATGATACTAGTAAACTGTAAGTGTTTTCTAGTTAAGATTAATACCTTTACTATGCACTTTATCAACAATGGATGATACTAGTAAACTGTAAGTGTTTTCTAGTAAAGATTAATACCTTTACTATGCACTTTATCAACAATGGATGATACTAGTAAACTTTAAGTGTTTTCTAGTAAAGATTAATACCTTTACTATGCACTTTATCAACAATGGATGATACTAGTAAACTGTAAGTGTTTTCTAGTTAAGATTAATACCTTTACTATGCACTTTATCAACAATGGATGATACTAGTAAACTGTAAGTGTTTTCTAGTTAAGATTAATACCTTTACTATGCACTTTTTTAACAATGGATGATACTAGTAAACTGTAAGTGTTTTCTAGTAAAGATTAATACCTTTACTATGCACTTTATCAACAATGGATGATACTAGTAAACTGTAAGTATTTTCTAGTAAAGATTAATACCTTTACTATGCACTTTATCAACAATGGATGATACTAGTAAACTGTAAGTATTTTCTAGTAAAGATTAATACCTTTACTATGCACTTTATCAACAATGGATGATACTAATAAACTGTAAGTATTTTCTAGTAAAGATTAATACCTTTACTATGCACTTTATCAACAATGGATGATACTAATAAACTGTGTATTTTCTAGTAAAGATTAATACCTTTACTATGCACTTTATCAACAGAGGATGATACTAATAAACTGTAAGTATTTTCTAGTAAAGATTAATACCTTTACTATGCACTTTATCAACAATGGATGATACTAATAAACTGTAAGTATTTTCTAGTAAAGATTAATACCTTTACTATGCATTTTATCAACAATGGATGATACTAATAAACTGTAAGTATTTTATAGTAAAGATTAATACCTTTACTATGCACTTTATCAACAATGGATGATACTAATAAACTGTAAGTATTTTCTAGTAAAGATTAATACCTTTACTATGCACTTTATCAACAATGGATGATACTAATAAACTGTAAGTATTTTCTAGTAAAGATTAAAACCTTTACTATGCACTTTATCAACAATGGATGATACTAATAAACTGTAAGTATTTTATAGTAAAGATTAATACCTTTACTATGCACTTTATCAACAATGGATGATACTAATAAACTGTAAGTATTTTCTAGTAAAGATTAATACCTTTACTATGCACTTTATCAACAATGGATGATACTAATAAACTGTAAGTATTTTATAGTAAAGATTAATACCTTTACTATGCACTTTATCAACAATGGATGATACTAATAAACTGTAAGTATTTTATAGTAAAGATTAATACCTTTACTATGCACTTTATCAACAATGGATGATACTACTAAACTGTAAGTATTTTCTAGTAAAGATTAATACCTTTACTATGCACTTTATCAACAATGGATGATACTAATAAACTGTAAGTATTTTCTAGTAAAGATTAATACCTTTGCTATGCACTTTATCAACAATGGATGATACTAATAAACTGTAAGTATTTTATAGTAAAGATTAATACCTCTACTATGCACTTTATCAACAATGGATGATACTAATAAACTGTAAGTATTTTCTAGTAAAAATTAATACCTTTACTATGCACTTTATCAACAATGGATGATACTAATAAACTGTAAGTATTTTATAGTAAAGATTAATACCTTTACTATGCACTTTATCAACAATGGATGATACTAATAAACTGTAAGTATTTTCTAGTAAAGATTAATACCTTTACTATGCACTTTATCAACAATGGATGATACTACTAAACTGTAAGTATTTTATAGTAAAGATTAATACCTTTACTATGCACTTTATCAAAAATGGATGATACTAATAAACTGTAAGTATTTTCTAGTAAAGATTAATACCTTTACTATGCACTTTATCAACAAAGGATGATACTAATAAACTGTAAGTATTTTCTAGTAAAGATTAATACCTTTACTATGCACTTTATCAACAATGTATTTGTTTCTTGTATTTACAACTCAATTTTGTCACATGTATAGATTTTTTATGAACATCTTACAAATTGGTCTGTATATATTAGATTGTTAATTTCAAAAGTCATATATTTTTTCCGTTATGAAGATTTTTAACTAAGAATAATATAGAGTGTTATATTTAGTTTTATTCAATGTAAACTTTGTATTTACTAAAATTGTGTTTACAAAAAAGTAAACTTGATTCTTTTTCGGGTGATTTAAAATGTATTAATAGTGATGATTCATATTTAGAGTTTAATGCTATAAACGTTAATTATAAATTTTTGTATTTTTCATCAAACATTCACAGTTTAAGAGAGAATTTTGAGAAGTTTAGTTTATATTTGAGCTCGTTAATAAATCGTCCACGTATAATAGTTTTAACAGAGATATAGATGTATAAATTAGTATTAAATCAGTTTGTTTTAGAAAATTATAATCAATTTGTAAATTGTAATGAAACCTATAGATCTGGTGGGGTTACAGTTTACGTGGCAGGTTCCTTAGCAGTGACAGGTGCCGATGTAATCAAGATAACAGTTGACCTTGACAGTCAGACTGCTCTCTATATTGTTGCTGTTTATCGTATTCACTCATTTCATGTCTCATTTTATTTGGATCAGTTGGCTGATGTTTTATTTTTGTCAAAAGAAAAAAAAATATTATATATGGGTGACATAACTATTTCATTCTGGAGCAATCTCAGGTAGTTGATGATTATCAGGTTCTAATGGGAAGTTATGGACTGGATCCTTTAATTGATGCTCCGACTAGAGGAGCTTGTTATATAGACCACGTTTATTTTAGATCTCGTGACTATTTGTTATCTGAATCTTATATTTTGGAATCTGGTAGGAGTGATCATAATGTTGTAGTGTGTATTTTATTTATCAACAACCTGGTAAATTAAAGAAATTGTAATAATAAAAGTAACACTTTCCAAAAAATAAACTATAAATTAATGTTGAATTTATTAAGTAAAGAGAGTTGGACTAGTGTTTACTCTGAAGATAATGCGTCTGTTGCATTTAAAAATTTTTTAATGCTATTTACATAAATTATGAAAAAAATAGTATTTATTCAACTAAAAAAGCCAGGTGTAACATTCTTATAGCCATGGATGACTTTGTAAAAAGGCAGAAACACAGGAATATTTAGTATAAAAAAATAAAGAGAAATCCAGATAATACTAAACTGAAACGATATTATAAATCTTTTTCATTAAAACTGAAACAAGATCTTCAAAATAATAAAGTAACTATTACCTAAATATTTTTGGTAAATATAAAAATAACACTAAAAAACAGTGGTCAACAGTTAATAGTATATTAGAATAAACTAATAAAAAAATTGAATATTGATTGTATAAAAAAAGTATCAATCCTGATAATGTTATTTTTTTATTCTTTAGACAATGTCAATGAATTTAATAAATTCTTTACTACAGTTGTTGATAGACTTGTGGTTGATTTAGATCCTGTAGAAAGTATTGATAATATTGATTACAGTAAGACTTTTCCACCATTACATGTTCATAGCTAATTTTTTTCCTTCCTACTTGTGCTTTTGAGGTTTCTTCTATCATCAATAAACTAAATTCAAATAAATCTCCTGGTATATATGGAATTTCTTCTTTCGTTATAAAAACTGCAACCAACTTTATTAGCCCTTTGCTGTCTTATATTTCTAATCTGTTTTGAAACAGGTGTTTTTTCTAATGGGTTGAAAACTGCTGTAGTAATACCTTTGCATAATAAAAGAAGATGTAAGAGATTTTAATAAATATCGACCAATTTCGTTACTGTAAAATTTTTCAAAAATATTAGAATTTTCAAAAATATTAGAAAAATTTGTTAAATCACGATTAGTAAAATTTTTAAAAATTAATAACGTTTTAAGTTCTAATCAATATGGGTTCATTGGAAACAAATCAACAGAGGACGCCTCGCTATCACTGCTTTCTAATATGTATCATAGCCTTAACAATAAGCTGAATGTGGCAGGGTTATTCATTGACATAACAAAGACATTTGATTCTGTTGATCAACCATTTCCAATAATTGGTTTAGGAGTTATTTATCTGGTAGTAACCTGTGCATTAGAGTTAGAGATAGATCCTTGTTACCTATTTCCTTAGGAGTCACTCAAGGCTCAGTTCTTAGGCCTATATTATTTATTATTTTTATAAATAGTTTTTGTTGTAGACATTTCAAGGGCAAAGTGAATTGTTTTGCAGATGATACAGCATTCTCTTATTCAACTAATGATTCTTTTACATTAAATAATCATATACAATCTGATTTAGATAAGTTAAAAAAATTGGTTTACAGTCAATAATAAGCTTGCTTTAAGCATAAAAACTAAGGTAATGTACTTTTTATTGAAATGTAAGAACATTTTAAAAGGCAGCCTGTACTTTAAATGCAGAACCTGTTTTAATAGTACTTGTAATATATCTTGTGACAAATATTATTAATCGAGCAGGTTCAAAGCAGTAAGTACTTGGGCTTAATTATTGACACTAATTGTAATTGGAAAGAACATATAAAATCAGTAAAAGGTATGTGATTATAGCTCTGAGAAAATTTTATCTTTTACAATTTATTTCCCCAATTTAAGTGTTAACAGTAAATAAAAGTATGGACTAAGTAGTTGGGGAGGAATTTACAAATCAAAAAATGAGTTATTATTTCAGTAGTACAGATAGTATGAAATTTTGTAGTATTTATGTCTCAAATTTCTATCTTTGTTGACACAGTATGTATAGTAAATAATTGATACAGGAGTTTTCAACCTTTCCAATTTGATATTAAATTTATTAATCTAGCCTAAGAAAATGTTTCCTTCATAATATAATATAATTTAAAGAGCAAATATTTGATTATATGTTTATATTTTTATTTCAAATTTATCTAATTGTTCTATTTGATTTTGTATTGTCATGTTTTCTGGAACTGATGTTATAGTTTAGACTAGACATTTAGATGGTAACCTCAAAACAGCATTTGCTATGAGGTACCTAGCCATGTGTTCTCATTACAAACTAGTAAATTGTACGTAAAAAGTGTTTATTCATACAATTTACTCTTATTACGTAAAAATGTTTATTCATGTAAAATGTGGCTCATAGCAATAAAATATTTTCTTTCTTTCTTATCACTAAAATTAAAAAAAACAAAACATATACATTAAGAAATTGTTGTTATTATTTATAAGTATATTGAATAACACATATTTTTAATTTGCAATTGATAGATTTTTCTTTTTCGTCATCGCTTTATCCTGAACTCTGTTAACCTACGTTGTCCCCTGTGTATCTTATTTTACGGTTCGTTTGCTTCGTATTCTTCATCGGTTTGTTTGGTGTCCTGAAGGTTTTCTTACTTTTTCATCTCCTTCCGAGTAAAAATATATTTTCTTCAGTACACATAAATCGTTATATATATTTCAGACTCCTCACAATCACATGACTGATCTTCTGTCAATCTCTATTTATTTTCCAGTAAATACGTCTACCGACGCCAGTTCGGAAGTGGTTTAACGATGTCCATTCCGTTACATGAACTACGAGAGAAGTTCATCTTACCTACGGCAGTTGACGGATCTATAACCAGTAACTTATTTCGTCCATAAAAACTGTTCCACGATACTTGCTTGGCCATAGTGTGGCAAAGAAGGAGTAAGATGATTAATGCAATAAACAGGCCCGTTTGTATGGTTGTTGTAAGCCAAAGACAGTTCTTTAGACAGAGTTTAGGTCTCAACGTCCAAGACTGCCTTACTTCTCTAGTAAGGCCATTCTGCTCATTCTGCCAGATTATGGTACCTAAAGTGATCTGAATACCAACGAGCTGGGTACCATGAGTGCTTTGGTACAGTCTTTTACAAAAATTGAGATGGGTCTTACAGCACTTTGCCTCAATACGTACTCACTCAAGATAGGCTCTAGGGTAAGAGAGATGATACCAAGATTTATCGAATTTGAGATAATTTTTCCTTCTTTTAAAGTTCAGGTTAGCTGAATTCTTCTTCTTTCGTTTAGTATTTATTGCATTTAATATTTCAGTAAAAGTTCCTCTCACAATCTCACCTTTTGTAAATGGAATATCTATAATTATATAATCATTACATCTACCACACTGCTTCTTACTTTCAATGAATACCTTAAAAGTACCAGATCTTTACGACATCTTTGAGTGTTCTTCTGTTATTTGCCACAGTCATTTCATTTTCCTTCCATATCAATAATGACCTTTTCTTGGTTCTTAAACATTCTTATTGACAAATGCTTAAAAGCGTTACATATGGGATCTAAGTTTCATATTCATCATCTACACTCTTTTTTCTGTGCCTACAATCCTTGCATCAGATTCTAATTTCAAATTAGAATTGTTTGCTTCCCATGTTGTTTTTGTAACCCTGCATAGGTCAAATGGAAATTATTTTTATATATTGCAAAAACATTCCCATTTTTTAAAAATTCTTATTCACACTGGCCACAAGAACTAGTTGTCATTGTTAACTGTATGAGCCTAGGACATACAGAAATATTACTATTTTATTTTTATTGCTTTTTATACAATTACAAGAATTGAGAAATTTATTAATTTAAGAAACTGTGGACTTTTTCCGTTAATTCACTACCTCTACTTTTTTATCGCAATTACGGTTAGGTCAGGTGAGTTTAGGTTTGGTGGCTACTAAAGTTGATAACAAACTGGTAAATCCAATGACTGACTTACCACCGAATGCGCTCTCCGCGTGAAAGTTCTTAGAATGCGATAAGATAAGGCTAACGATATTGGATTTCTAGCGGATAAGGAATACCACAGTGGACGTAAAAATGATTGGGGAACAGTTTTTAGAGCAATAGAATATTTATCAAGCGGTAGTGAATTAACGGAAAATATCCGAAACTGTTAGACTACATTAATAACCTCAAATACCTGCTTAACCCAAAATTCATGTTATTGTAAATGTTGCACAAACCTCAAACCTCAAAAACCTCAAACACTTGTATTTTTACCTAATACATTAAAATTTGCAATCTATAACATTTTATACAATTTAAATACACTATTAAAAGAGTACATGTAGTTTATGATAGCAGTGGCAATATATACTCGTATTAGAAATTGAATTGATAATTAAATACGTACACCGTTAGATGTTGTAGCACTGCTGAGTAATGGAAGGGATCTTACTCCCACAAGCTGGTATAAGGAAGGTAAAGTACCTTCCTTATGTATATAATATAACATCCCCTTTTAAGTGTAAAAGGGGATGTTATATTAAACATGCAAAATGCTTTGCAATATTCGCTACATTTCCAGAATATTTAAGCTCTCTGCACTAAATATACTTCTCCACTCACTTAGTGTGGTGCAGCCAAACATTTTCTAAATATCAATTAAATTTTTGTATACAAATATTTTCACCTATATATTCTAAAAATGCAAAGAGTAATTTTTAAAATTATCTTTCACTTATTTTCGTCCTAAGAGGCTATTGAATGTATCATTTAACATATCTTGGGGTGAGTTCATCTTGGAAACGGGTTGGTTAAAAAAAACAAATTTCAAAATTAAATATAACAATAAAATATAACCAACCTAACATATTTTATTTAACAAAATTGTTTTTAATGTTTAAACTTAATATGTTTATGTTTGTTAAAAATTAATGTAAAGAAATACTGGACAGAAAACTGTATCTATTTGTATGTACGAATTTACACTATATTTTGCAATATTTTAATTGTGACTATATTAATTTGTTTAGACATTGAACATATACCAAACGTGTAATGCAAGTAACCGTAGTGAGCCTTTTTTATTCTAATACTACTCGTACACGTCCGGACGCACTGAGAGAAGCATACGCGTAGATTGTTATTTTAGATTGTTGTTTTTGTTAACACGTAGCAAAATTTATTAGATTGTTATTCTTCTAAGAATTTTATGTAAGTGGCCTATAGTGTTTATATTATTACTTCATCCAATACATCCTCACCTTTAAAGCAAATTTGAAGTGAATAATTGCAGGTTAGTATTTCACATTTCGGCAACTAATGATTGTTTACCAATGGTCTTGACCAAACAAAGTAAATTTATATAGTAATAAACATATTATCTATGTATTTTAATTTTTAATATGCATATTTAACATTGTTCACTTTGCAATATGTATTTTCAAAAAATTCAATATGGTATAAAACTTGAATATAAAAAAGTGGTTCTACTCGCACCTCCCAAAATTATTTCAGAAGTTCCTGGTCGCCTTACGGGTCGCCTCTTGCAGTGGGTTGACTAGAGCAGATATGTCCAAGGCAGCGGGTCGAACAGTACAGTGACAAGGTCCAGGAGGTATCAAGAACCAGAAAATAAAGGACTCACTCAGTAGAAACAGATATATTGTGGAATGTTATATGAATTGCAATGTAAAGGCCTAGTGGTAGAGGTAAGATAGAAAATACAAGAACATTCTTCGCAATGGAAAGATTCCCAACGACAGATAAGGACGGCTGACGACTATGGTAAATTTTTTTAGTACCAAAATCAAAAACTATTTTTTTTTAACTTCACTCTCCAATTAATTTAGGCCTGCAGGCTTGTGCGTTAACTTTATTCAACGCGTGAATTACCGACCGTTAGCTCATGTAGAGATTCGAACCTTAGACATGGCCCTCCACAGTCTGAAGCCTTAGCCACTGAGCTACCACTTGAAGAGTTATAATTAATTATGTTTATAATCAAACGGAACAAGTACAGTATATATATAAAAAGCTCTATCAGTTATCTGGGTGGTTAAAGTGAGACAAAACTTTCTTCATCAGTGACGGATTTATTACATTTAAAACGAACTTACTTAAAATCAGTTACTAATCGTATTTCATAAAAAATCATGACTAAAACAACCGATATATTTCAAACAGATGAACATCTTTTTAGGTTCAATTCCTTAAATTGGGGTTAACATCTCAGTATAGTTGATGTTATAAACGAAATAGCATAATTGATATATAAACATAGGGGAACAATAAATTAAAAAAAAAAAAACTTAAACACATATTCAAGGCCTGATTTTGAAATCTTGTGATAAAATAAGGATATACTAATAGACCAATTAATAAATTTTTATCAGGTTAAAACCTTTTCTGAAAAAAAATCTTCCCATTGTTACACACACATAAATGGCTTAAAGAGGGCCATGTATTACGATGAAATCATCAAAACAAATATATGAGGTTTTGATTAATTATCAACTATTGAATATTATAGAACATCGTTTTTCATTTCAATTAATTCACTTACGGTTTATTAAACACGAGGATCAATTATTGCTTTCAATTAAGTAAATGAATAATAAATACGTTCTGCGAATATAGTTTTGAAGTTGGAATACCATGTTACTATAAGCAATTGTAATTTGAACTATGGAATTAAATTAATATATTTTTATTACGTAAAAAAATATTGATTTTTTTCTTTCTACATATTCTAGTTGAATCATATTAAATGTGTTTGAATATTTTATACAAGATCGTATTTTTAAATGTTACAAGACTAAAATGTGTCTACGTCTTCATACGTAATATCAAATTAATCAATTACTTTAACTTATATGTTTCTTTAACAATACATTCAGTAAACATATTGCAGCCTCCTGAGTTAAAAATAAAATTGTTCTTAAAACAGTCTTCTGTAGTCAATAATTTGTTCGCACTCGAGTCTCTGATCCTCGAGTGACTCTGATACCTGGTGTTGACTTTGGAACTAATTGCAACTGCATCGGTTATCAGAAGACCGGTTGTCGTCTGTCCGTTGTGTGACCAATAGTCTGCAGAGACTTTCGGCCATGTTTGTTTAAATCCCATAAAAACAATGTTATGTGTAAATCCTTATTTTTTTGTTATTTACTGACCGAAAGTTGTTTATGAGATATTATTTTAAACGTATTTTAAACATATTGGATTTGCTTTTGATACTTTGAATACATACACGTAGTTTTGAAAAATGGGTGAAAATAAAAACTCTAAACTAAATATTTTTGGTATTTTTTTTCTTTAAAACTAATTAGAAATTCACAAAGCAATTCCAACGCGCAATTTCATTTTTGATCAAATGTAATTTGTTTGGAAAACATCCGTTTAAAAATAACTGTTTAGTTTGGATACACGTGATCGTATGTCCGGTTCGAAAATGACGTTGTTCTTATGGGATTAAAACCAGCAGCCTCGAACTTGGCCGACATCCTCTGCAGACTCTGAAACAGACTCTTATTCCCCACTTGGCTGCCAGGCAGCGCCAGTTATCAGTAGCTGACGACCGTATTTTGCAGCTGAACATTAGACCACTTGAAAAATTTCATGCTTCCATTAAAAAATATGTATTTCTCATTTTAACATACTTTATAGTGTGACTAGTGCCCCCCGAGACAGATTTGTTTAAATTTAAAATGAAAATTAAATTTAAAAAAAAGATAGTTTTTGGGAAATAAAAATAAACCTAAAGAGGTAGACAAAATCTGTCTCAGGGGGCTTTAGGCAACCATGTCCTCTTTAAAAAAGACCAATTTAAAAACTGTATGTTCATAAATAAAGCTGTAGTCTTATTTTGAAATGAACATTGGTGTAATGGATAATAAAATCCAATATGGCGACAGGTGTAGCAGACTGTTGAAAAATGAACAATTTGATGACTCCGCTTCATAAAATATAGCATAAATAGAAAGGGCAGTCCAAATTACTCTTTTTGGTTGTCAATTCCATTACGAAAGTTAATTACGATTGGTTCAGACAAAGTCATCTGTTATAATAGACTGCTGACGAAGTGGCTTTTTAAATTGACGTTTTTTGTAGGATAATTGAACATATTTTCAAAGTGCTGTATATAATGTTATATAGGTACACTTATTGTTAGGCATTCAGTGCAGTAATCTCCAAAAGTGAGCAATATTATTTATAAGACGCAAGTTCTTATTTATTATTAATTTCGTAGGTAGTTTACATGTTTTAGTAACATAACTTAGGGAGGTTTTATTTTTATCTGCATAAATGAAGGTGCACATAAATTGCCTCGTGCACACTCAAAACCTCATAACTAATTGATTGTGGGAAACGAAATACTATTTTATCATTTTTGTTATGATGAAATTGTTTATTGAAATTTGTGGATGTTATAAATTGACGCAAATAGATATTAAAAAAATGCATTAATTTTACATTTGACGAAGGTACCTGATGTAACACAGATGTCTTTGGTAAATGTGTAGAAGGAAGAACGAGCTGTGATAGGTGAAGAAGGTGGAAGAACTTACCACGGAAAACACAAGTCTCCGTAAGAGGCGAGGCTACTCAATCACCGGAATCATTTACCGAAGTTTCTAAGTCTTCGGAATCATCATTACGACTATTTTGTCGATCTCGATCAACGAGTAATTCGACTCTGACGGTGTCACGAGTTGGTGGTGACTAGTTATTCTTAAAAACTTATATCTCACTTATATTTCATCAGATTTTCAAAAAAGATGAGTCGTTAGATTTGCAATACAATTTTAAATAAAGCATTACAGTTGTAATAAAAAAGTTTAAAAACGACCGGTTTTAGCGTTATCTTTATAGATATTTTAAATGGATGCCAATTTTAAAACTATAACTTTATCAAGATTAATTATTTATTGTATTATACTAGGACATAATAATAGCAATTGTTGTTAAAAGTGTTTGTTTTTGGTGTAACCATGTTTTAGATAGTTATTAATAAAACTTTAAAAAAATTAGACTAGCTGGTAAATTAAGTGTTTTTGGATCTACATAAAGGAAATGCTGTTCTTATTTTGATCATATATTTAAGTTTGGGAACGTAGTTTATGGACAACTTGTATATTTTTATTTACGTTACACGTGATTACTGTATACATAAATCTTTGGAACTTGAATCCAAATTTATCAAGCAATTTAAAAATGTTTAAAGTAACACTTATACATAATATGTGAAACCATTTTTTGTGAACGAAACTCCTCCCTTTTTTCTAGATCAATTTTAACGACTGAGTTGTTAAATAATTTTCCCATATTCGTAGTTGTTTGGTAAGATTTTTAATGTTCAGTATTTTTACTCTGAGAGGCACGAGAAGCACCCAAAGTACGTTTTTCGGCCATAAGAATAACATATTGAGAGATTTAAATTAATTTAAAAGTAACAGCTGTTCAAATGTAAATAATGATGCTTATGACATTTTAACAGCTGTTGGAAAGTAAATAATGATGTTTATAACATTAAGTTATAGATATTTCTTAAACAGAGTTAAGTTTGATTGATTCAGTGTGAGTTTTGTTGGTACAATAAAAGCAGAAAGCGAATACACGTGTCTCTGTCTGTTTGACCTTTAAACAATTCTCATGATTACACCATTAATGCGATCGTCATGAGAATATGCAAAGCTAAATATTTTGTCCTAGGGACGTTTTTAAACATAGCCTATAATTTAAACACATAACATATAATTTAAATATTAATTGTCCCTTTTTTAAGCTTACCTGTTATCAATGGGGTTATTTGAAAATACACAAATGTTCATTTTTATTATTAAGATGAGCAGAAATGATAAACAGTTTGGTAATAAACTGGAGACCAACACATAGGCTTTGTCGGAGTCACGTCCTCCTGAAGCCCAAGGAAAGTTCTTTATATCAACCTAGTACAAAATACACTTAATGAACACCCGCCCACCCAGCACACAATACACAATGTGTGTTATTAGACTGTTTTACTGGCCTTACTGTTTGAATGGTCTAATCTAATGAAAATCTAATAGAGTTATTTTATTAGAGATCGAATGTCGAATGATGGAGTTAACACGCGAAGCGTGCAGGGGTGTTCCTTAGAAAATGATATTAATTTAAGTGTATCGAATCTTTAAACTACCTAAAGTTCAGTTGGTATACAGTGTTTGGTTAAGTTATGGACTCACGTCTGCAAAGAACACACGATGTGGACACGAAAATGTTGACAAACAAAATTGTGTTTGCTCTGCTCTCTCTCTCTCTCTCGCTCACCAACTCTACCCTGATTTATTTTATTATTCATTCTTATACTAGATAAAATAATATTAATAAACTGAATTTATTATTTAACGTTCAATATAACATTACTGATCAATAAACAGAATATAATATATTATAAGGTAGTTCTGATTTTATTATGTTTAAACCACTTATACATTTACTGTCATATACAGTTCGGCTTAGATTGAGACCTAATGAAAAATAAAGTTGCATCTATTTATATTGCGACTAGTGTAAGAAAAATAAAATTAATCATGGAAGTGAGAGAGAAAACCCCTCTCCTCCCACCACTGGATCGACTTGCCATTTTAACATTTCGTCGTCATGGATACTTGAGTGTACGGAAGGCCACGAGATGGATATTCGGTGGCAAGCCCCACCCATCACGTCATTGTGCTAAGTGGGCCAGGCATGTGGTGGGGACTGAAATCTAGCACAGTTGGAATTCTAGTTAGCGAGGGACGAAAGGACCCATGATGGGATTGAGTGGTCAGCTGATGTTTGTCATTACCGAGTTATATTGAGGTCAAATTATAATTTAAATTGCTATGTAATTGTGTTTTTTTTTGTATTATACTTAAAATACTTAACATGTAATTATAATAAATCAATGGGCAACGAATTTATAAATAAATTATCAAAATTTAAAGATTTGGGTATTTTATTTGATTCTAAATTTACCTTTTGTAATATAATAAGTATGTGTAAATCGTCTTATTTAGTATTGGGATTTGTCAAGAGATTGGAAAATATTTTACAAAGTGTCAACACTTTAAAAACATTTTTCTGTTTGGTTAGATCCAGACTTGAATTTGGATCTATAGTATGGTTCCCAAATGTGAGTTATCTACTATTTAAATGATAACTCATGAGACCTTTCTTTTTTTTGATCAGGTAAATTATAAAGTGACTGATTCCTATAGGCTTTTAAGGATTTTTGAATAGAATTACGAGAACATTTAGAAATTGCGATGCCATTTTAAAACTACATTTCTCGCAGTAAAATGTAGTACTGCTCAATAATACGGAATTCTGTACCAAATTACGAGAATGACAAGTTGATTCTTAAAATAAATTATTATACTATCTATATTTGAACATATGCAATCATACTTAACTATTGGATAACTGAACAAAAATATTACGATGCATTTTTTCCTTTGCAATATAATCAATGTATAGAGAGTTATCCTTGATTAATTTTATTTCAAAAGTTTTAAATGTACTTTATTGTAACGATGGTTTCTATAGTAATTTTACTGTTGTAATGTAAAACTTAATCACAATATAGTTTTCAAAGCTTTCAAGCAAATTAATTTTTATAAACCTGTAGCTGATAATTTTAATAATATCATCGTTGTGGTTTTACAGAAATGTGCAACCCATAAATTTTAATTTCCAAATCTACAATGTTATTTTATAGTAATATGCACAGTTTAAATGCTTAGTTTTGTTTCTGTTCTGCAAAATTACTTTGTTTAATTATAAGAAGATGAAGTTTATTTGTATTACTAGTGTCCACAGGGTTCGCAATTATAAGGCGATTCCACTTTGTGGTTTCTAATTGTTACCGTTATCCACAATAACTTATTAACTAAATTACGCAATATGATGTATTTACAGATTACTATTACCAGACAGAAACTATTTAACACTTGAAATTAAAGCACTATTATTTACAAAAATTAATGTCACATCACATTAGGGTTAGTGTTTGCAAAATATATTTCTTTCTTTGTGAACTGTTAATAACACACTGTAACTCGACTGTAACTTCCACTTCAGGTTAAGAACTGAAGACACACTTCCACTGAGACTTACTCTGGGCGACTGAGGTCCTTTTTGTATAGCGCCGCTGCGAGTCTAGATGTTTCCAGACGTGTTATTCGAACTGTGTCTGGAAATATGGTCTACGTTTTTATTGACAAATTTAAAGGCTCTGGCTCCGCCTTCAGGTAAGTTAACTGCAAATGCTATTAACCTGCATTAACTGCTATTATCTATTATCTCGATATAATATAATATAGGTATTATATCTATCGATATAGGTATTATATAGGTAATATCGATATAATCTATTATATATAATAATCTACTATTATCTACGATAAGCTATTATCCTGGAAGTAACTGGGTTGGCCTAGAGTTACGGAAGTGCTTAATTAGCCACACAATGAGAGGGGGCGCTGTTACTATGATAGCACTACTGATAATCACCGTGTTCCATAACACTGTTGTAATCTGCCAGATTGTTTATATTAATTTTCATTGTATATTGTCATATTAAGTAGTCCTATTATAAAGTTGTCTTGTTAAGATAGCAGTATTAGAGTTTTCATTCTGTATTTATGATGTAAAAAACTTGAATGAATAAACAAATTGGTTTCCTCAAATCATCTTGAATACAAAACAATTTATGTATTTTTTACTAAAAAATTGTTATTTACAGACCCAAACTACTCAATAAGTAGTCACAAAATATATCTGAAGAAATTGTTTGTTTGGAAATTATTATTTGATTGTTTTGTGTTGTTATTTATAATTTTAAAACCATAACCTATGATACAGAACGGCACCCAACCCCAGAACAATTGCACACGATGGGGTTACATAAATTATGTCTTGAGCCACTCACAAAAATCTTTAAAAATTACAAGTAGTCTAAATCAGCCTCTTAAAAAAGTTGTTTGGCCTGAAATCCACCTTTCACTGTATCTTATTATATGTAATATACTGTGATTGATAGTGTAAGTATTTTTTTATGGTGGAGCTTCGATGATCAGTTATAAATAATTTATTTTATCCGTTGTGTTTCTTTTATTTTTTGTTAATTGTAAATGTTTTGCACAGTTGATTTCGTAAAAAAATTACAACTAAGGAAATTGTTTAGACCATTTCAAATTACTGAATGGAGAAGGGTTCAACAGAAATAAATGACTTTCCCCCTTCTGAACATAATGGAAGAAGTTGGAGAATAAGACATCAGCTGATATTTCTGTAAATTTTTTTATAAATCTCCCCCTCCTCTCTCTTTCTCTCTACCTCAACAAATACACACAAACGATCATGTTGACTATATACATCCGACCATCAAATCTCCATCGTATAGATTAATAATATTATTTTGATTAAAAATAGGTTAATTATATCATACAACTAACCAAGTTTGGAACTGTAACGTCAGATGGATTGGACTGATGCAATTTGTATAAAGTAACAGAACGTAGTTGTGATGGTTTAAATATTAGTCTCCGAATCGTTATCTGTGTTTAATATACAGGATGAATAATTAATATTTAATTTTTGGGGTGAATATACTAAGTGTCAATGAAAAAAAATAAAAAAAATAAATGTTTTGTGTTCCTTATCCCAACCATTCTTAAATTATAACACTATGTAATAATTTTAAAAAAATCTTTTTTTATTTTAATGAAAATTGTTTATATCTACGATGAATTGATGTTTTTCAAAGTTTTAACACATTTAGGAAATTTACAAAATATTTTACACAAGATTGAAAAAAAAAAAAAAAAATTAAGACAAGTTTTTTGGTGCTGGCCTCTCTTAAGGCTTCACAACAGGTAAGTTGGAGCAGTTCTTCTTATCGTGATATAAGACTTGAGTTTGTTCAAGAAGAAATTGAGATTTGTGGTTAATGATTGTTTATATATCATATGTCAAAATCACCAAGAATTAATAATTGTTATTTATTTTGATTTTAGTTCTGAAAAAGCTATCAAAGCTTGTGGATATGATTTTGCATAGTTAAGTTATTAACATAATTTAGGATGCCAAGTTATAAATGGCAGCAATCATAGAGCAGAGAGTTATGAGAACAAAGTTGTAGGTCTAAAATATGCTACGGACAATGGTAGTAATTTTTCAATATGATCTATTGTTTAGCCTATACAGGCAAAACTAGAAAAGAATATTTTTAAAATTTCCAAATGTCTGCACTAAAATTTCTGCTAAATCAGAACAACGAACAATTGTTAAAAATCCATTATTATTGCACACCTACAACATAGGAACAATCTCGTAAAAAATTTCAGCCTCGCAGATTTAGTAGTTTTTGAGATATGGCGATCAGGGGTTATACTAGATGATTATTCTATTCTATAAAAAAGATTTTAATGTTCTAAGAAGTCTTAACACAAGATCAGTCTTTTAATTACCAGCCCTTTTGAATGTATTTAAATAAGATGTTCATAATTTTTTCTCACTCACTAGTTCACGTGGGTTTACAGACCTGTGCGTGAACTTTATTTAACGAATAAAATACCGGACCATTAGCTCAGTTGCAGAATCAAACCTTGGAACTTGCACTTCACTGTCCGATGTCTTAGCGACCACGCCGTCATTAAATACGGATTAACTACTAAACAATATATTAAGGGGTGTGTTTCGCTCCACGAAAACGCCAAAAATATGGATTTCTATTTCAACGATTCTCTCGGTGAAATGATCGTATCATAGCACTTCAAGTACGTTACTTAGGTGGAAGAAGGCTACTTAAGTTTTTGATGGGTTAGGATTTAGTTTCCAGGTTCTAAAATATTCTTCGAAGACTGCAAGGTCTTGTGAGTGTTTCCTCAGTAGCTGTGAAGTCCTGTGTTTGTAAGTAATGTCATCTGCATATATAAATGAAGTTATTTAAAAAAATTTAAAAATCTTGAATGCCCGCACTTCCCCAGTACACAGGATTTCACACGTCAGTACGGTCGCTTGAAATCTGTAACTCACCTCTATGTACTGCTCTCCAGTTGAGCAGATCACATTTCTTACCCAATACTAGCTGGGCGATAGAGTGGAATAGTTTTGAAAGACGAAATAAGTTTCTTACTCATGATCCGTCAATACCTTTATAAAATTCCCTCGTAGGAATGGACACTGTTGAATAGGATCTGAACTGGAGTGGGCAGATACAACTACCGAAAGTATAAATGGGGATTGACACTAGATCATTCATATTATTGCGGGGAGTCTATAAAAACAATGGATCACATAGTTACAGAGTGCCCCCTGTGCTCTTTTACGGAGGGATTGGCCAGCATAAATAGAATCACTGAGGCAGGTCCTAAATGGCCCGACGGATTGGATTTAGCTTTGTGACAGGATATCACCTTATACTTTTATTTTTATTAATAAATAACATGACTTTGTTATCATGATTCAAATATTTATATTTTATAGCTTTTTAAAAATTAATAAATGGTAGCTGATAACAAACCATACGATAAATATAGGGTTTAAAGTATATATCCTGACGATTTTAAATAAAAACAACTAATTATATGAACATTATTTGATCATTATTAATCATACAGTGTTCACTATTAAACACGAACAGTACAGTTGAAATATAACATGTTTTGGTTCCACTGACGGTAAAATTAAAATGTCTACTATAAGGCGGTTGACTTCCCAGCGGTTTTAAAAGGCATCCCCTATTAGTATTTGTTAAACCAAAGATAAAATCTCAAATGTGACGGGTTTCCGCTTTGCTCAATCAAGGTGTTAAAATGGTAGAAATTGACATGATTGTAATTATAAAAATAAAATTATCGAACAGGTGATCGTAAACATAATGCAGGCCTCATTTGTTTTAATTTTAATGCGAATTTACTGCTTTTGGCAATAATAATAATGTTACTTCAAAACGATTAGTTATATATATATATATATATATATATATATATATATATATATATATATATATATATATATATATATATATATATATATATTACAAGTCACTAACAATGGTTTGTTTTTGATATCAAGAGATATTTGAAATTGTCAAGACTATTCCCCTTCCTCCCCAAGCCAAAAACAATATCAATTTTGTTTATTGAAAGGCGGTAATATTGTTTCAATTTTGTTTAGACATTTTTGATGCAGTGGGACACGAAATCCACCGTATAGTAAAAATAATTAGAAATATGAGGAAAGAATTCTGCTGGACAGTGAGTAATGGTTAAGGTTTTTTTCTCTCTTCAAACATCCTTTATAACTAAAAAAAGACTCAGAGTACATTTTATCAAAATTGAATCAATAAAATATAAGGATCTTTTCCGTTAATTCACTACCACTTGATAAATATTCTATTGCTCTAAAACTGTTCTCCAATAGTTTTTACGTCCACTGTGATATTCCTTATCCGCTAGGAATCCGATATCACTGGCCTTATCTCATCGCTTTCCAAGAACTTACACACGGAGAGCGCATTAAGTGGTAAGTCAATCATTGGATTTACCAGTAGTTTGTGATCAAGTTTAGTAGCCACCTAACCTAACATAACCTAAGTGGAATTGTGATAAAAAAAGTAGTTGTAGTGAAGTAACGCAAAAAGTCCAAAATAAAGGAAAATATCAAAATATTCTGTATTTTATAGCGTGTTAAACAACAACTGTTGTGGCTTAGTGGCAGAGAAAACTAAGTAGTCCTAATGTTATTACTATAATCAAGTGTTTTATTTAATTTTAAAATAATACATAAATTAATTTATATCTAAATTGTTGTATGTAGTCTTTTGGTTGCAGTTTTCAACATCCTAGCTAAAAAGGTGAAACTGTTTAAAGATTTTATGATTTTTATGAGTAAGGCAATATAACTTTGATGAAATGTAAAATTAAAGACTAAGCATAATCCATTATAAGCATAATCCATTATATATATTTATGATTCACAAAACTCGAAAGCCATAGGTATTATTCATAATCAGCTTAGTTTGAATGATCATAAAGTTTAAGGATCAGCCCACCTCCATGCACACAAAAACTTGAGATTCATAAGGTGGTATTCATTTTGAGAGGAACATTGGTTTGTTAAATGTGAAGGAAATATGATCCACTGCCAGAACTGCCAGCATGATATAAACTGTAGTTTATACTTTAATAGGGCCAGACATTACGTAAACCACGTCTTCTTTTTACCGTTTATGGGTTTCAGCAGGGAGGGGAAACATTCCATCACTCCGGTGTCGTCCATCACGAACGAGACTAACTTTTGCCTTCAAGTATTCAACTTCAGCAATATTGTTTAGTTGCAAAACATAACTCCTATAACCCTTACAAGTTTATTTATTTGTTATTTATTGTTTAGGCTCTACATTATTATCCATTGTGTTATTTTGATTTGAATACTAAATATTGATTTAATTTAATCGTTCCAAGCTTGATTCGTCAGTGTTAATCAAACCAACTAACGGGTAACTACTTATAATCACGTAGTGGGTGGGGCTTACTAATGTGTTGCCAGCAAGTGGCTTACCATCTTACAAGTTGCCATAGCAAATTTTAAATTGACTGACGTAGTAGGGGGAAGAGCAGTTCAATATCTCACTTCCACCACTCTCTCTCTCTCTCTCTCTCTCTCTCTCTCTCTCTCTCTCTCTCTCTCTCTCTCTCTCTCTCTCTCTCTCTCTCTCTCTCTCTCTCTCTCTCTCTCTCTCTCTCTCTCTCTCTCTCTCTCTCTCTCTCTCTCTCTCTCTCTCTCTCTCTCTCTCTCTCTCTCTCTCTCTCTCTCTCTCTCTCTCTCTCTCTCTCTCTCTCTCTCTCTCTCTCTCTCTCTCTCTCTCTCTCTCTCTCTCTCTCTCTCTCTCTCTCTCTCTCTCTCTCTCTCTCTCTCTCTCTCTCTCTCTCTCTCTCTCTCTCTCTCTCTCTCTCTCTCTCTCTCTCTCTCTCTCTCTCTCTCTCTCTCTCTCTCTATCTCTATCTCTATCTCTATCTCGCAACCTAGCATTCAGTAGGTCACCCCTGCTGCAATATCATACTGAATAATTGTAATTATAATCACCATATTATAAATATATTTCTGTATGCAATTGGGAAACATAAAATACAGTGGTATGTATGAGTTTGGTAATTAAAAATAACAGCATTTTGGCTTCGATAAAAGTTCATTATGAATGTTAAATGAATTGTGTATTGTTGTACTAATGGGTTAATACCAGTGGCCTCTAATTGAACGTGAAGTAAAGAGCAAATTAACACACATTACTTAATAATGAATGAGTAAACATATTTCAAAACCTGCAATAGTTTCATTATTTTACTTTTTAAAGAGTTTTAAACTATTGATTTGAACCTTATTAAAAACGTTTATAGTATTCATAAAATAAAAAAAAAAAAAAAATGATACAACCCTTTTGTGCAGAATTTTAAAATTTTAAGATGTGTTATGTAAAGGAGTAGTTTTTTATAATTCATTAATTAAGTTTTAGTAATCAATAAACAGACCTATCAATTAATGGACGTTAATATGAATATTATATGGTTGTAGATGTATGAAGAAATTGATTTCTCACTATTGTTTTTCTAAAAATTATATATAAAGTAAGGAGATAAAAGGACAAATTCTGATCAGAATACAGACCAAAAATTCGTACTTTTGTTCTCTGTACGACGAGCACAAAGAACAAGATAGCGATTATCTGATGTTTGAGTTATCCCTGTATCGAAATACTCGTAAAAGCTTGCAATATCCTTTAATGCATTGTTATCTCAGTTTACCTCCTGGCGTAGTCTGTTACAGCCAATATTGTACATGGATTATGAAGGTAATCTCCATTACATACACGATCATAATGGGCTGTACGTAATTTCGTTTACAATTTAATTATTATGTAAATTATATTCATTGTTTTCTTTAGTATATTTATTTATTTCCTTGACCCAATAGTGTGGCGTTTTAATATAACTAAACTAGAACACACAAAAATAGTAAAAAATAACTTACCAAGTGATTTATACTTAAATCTGATGATTGATCCACCTGACGTAGGTTTACACGTTGACAAGCCCACTCACCTACCTGGTACGTAGGCCTTTTGACGAGCCAAATCCATATACCCGACATAAGGAGACCTATTGACGAGCTACACCTATCTACCTGACATAAGTAGGCATATTGACGGGCCACACCCATTCACGCCACATATGCAGGGTATTGGTAGGAAACACCTTTACACCCGACATATGTAGACCTATTGACGAGCGACAAACATCCAGCCGTTTTAAGTTTTGACGGGCCACAACCATCCACCTGACATAAATAGGCCTATTGACGAATTACACTCATATACTCGACGTACGTCTTGACGGGCCACACACATACACTAACACACACCCGACATAAGTAGGCCTATTGATGAGCTACACCCATCCAGACGACGCACGTCTTGACGGGCCACAACCATCCAGACTACGCACGTCTTGACGGGCCACACCCATTCACGCCACATATGCAGGGTTATTGGTAAGAAACACCTATACACCCGACATATGCAGACCTATTGACGAGCGACAAACATCCAGCCGTTTTAAGTTTTGACGGGCCACAACCATCCACCTAACATAAGAAGGCCTATTGACGAATCACACTCATATACTCGACGTACGTCTTGACGGGCCACACACATATACTAACACACACCCGACATAAGTAGGCCTATTGATGAGCTACACCCATCCAGACGACGTACGTCTTGACAGACTACATTCATCCATCCTCATATCTAGAATTAGAAACGAGCCAAACCCATCCATTCGAAATATGTAGGCCTGTTAATGGGCCACAACCAATCCACCTGACACCTGACATATGGCCTATTGATGAGCCACACCTATCCACACAACGTGCGTCTTAAATGCCCAGACATCCTAAAGTGTGTTCTTGTATGGGCCCCGTACCCACCCAAAGTCATGATGCTTATGACAAGCAAATAATACTTAGAAAAGATGAAATAATGCTCATTATCTTGTATTTCTTAAGTGTTACTTAATGTCCAAAACCAGTAAGTGAGTTATACTTTACCTTATCCTACGTAAATAAGCATGCATATAGCACCAAATGTTTTGTACTCTCAACAGATGTCACAAACTATGTAGCTCAGCTGGTACAGTCTCCGCTCAACATAAAGTCGAGTACATTGTGCAACAAAACAACGCACTATTTAAGAAACCCCGTCAAAATGTAAATACAGTTTTCGTAATTTTTGAAAATTATCGTTAATATTATTTTCAGAAAATATTATTACGGTGTTGTTTTCGGGACGAGTAAGTCGGTTAAAACGGAATATTGGATAAAGAGGCCCTACTGTGTGTAGTTTAAACTCAAGCATATTTAGGTTGACACTAACTAATTCACAATATTGTATACCGTTCGATTAGTTAAACAATACAACTTCATTTGTATGAAAATGCCATGCAGTATTGATTCATCAATTATTACAAATTTTCTTCCAAAAAGTGGTGCGTGGTTTTTGTATTCTACAAACGTATGAATAGATTATTTAAAACGTCGAAGTACTGTCATGGAATATTGTGTTCTAAATTGTTATAAAACTTAACGTAGCAGTGACGATTGATCATCTGATCCAGTGAAGTCAGATCCACACACGAAGCAGCTGTTCTCCAGCCCAAAGGAACAGTTCGGAAAGAAGTGTTGAAACAAGGTTGTTCCAAAACTTTTTCGACAATCCAATCACAGATGAGAAAGTTTGTTTGTGATTATGTCTCGTTTGCAGCAGCATGGATTTTACGTGGTGACTTTGTTGTCATTAAGCATGACTATTATTTATTTGTGTGCCAATCAAATAAATAGTAACAATTAATATTATAAAAATTTTGTAATACAATAATTTAGTATGAATAATGTGTATTATTTATGAAATATGCAAATTATCACTCGAAATTAACATTTAATTAGTTTTACCTAAATTTATTGGAGCTATTCTTTGTAAATAAAAATTATAAACTTCGTTTACCTAAATCTATATATAAATAAATTAAACCTCCCTATGTTTGTGTTCACAAAATTCGAGACGTCGTCAATAGGTTCACTTGAAATTTGTACACAACATTGTATCTATACACAAGAGTGCGTTTATATATTTAGTTCTTAAAATTGTAAATAGGAACAGGGCATTTCAAACATTTCCCAACCTACCTACGTGAAACAAACATTTCAAACATTTCACCTTCACAAGTGAAAATAAATATCAGTACTAAAAGTTGCTAATGTTATCAGCTGATTTATGTGCATATTATATCCAAATCATATTCTGTCCAGATGATTGTTTAGTTGTAAAAAAAACTTTAAGTGTTTTTATTTAAAAAAAAATGAAGTATAAGCCACGGGTAAGCTTTTAACTAGTTTCGTACATTAAAACTTTTAAAATCATTGTTAAACGCAGTAAAATGAACTATTTAATTTAACTCAAATTATAAGTCCAGATATTACATTACGGTAAAGTTGGATATCTTTGTACGAATAAACTTAAGCACATCATTGGAACCTCGTTAAGTTTCTTGAGATATGCCTCCTTGTTAATCGTCAAATGCTATTAAAATTAACAAATAATAGTTAAGAGAATATACAAGGAGGCCTACAGTAACATTGTACTAATAAACGTACGCACATCATTGGAACCTCGCAAAGTTTCTTGAGATATGCCTCTTTGTTAATCGTCAAATAATATTAAAATTAACAAAAAATTGTTAAGAGAATATACAAGGAGGCCTACAGTAACTTTGTACGAATAATCGTACGCAAATCATTGGAACCTCGTAAAGTTTCTTGAGATATAGCTCCTTGTTAATCGTGAAATGCTATTAAAATTAACAAAAAATAATTAAGAGAATATACAAGGAAGCCTACAGTAACTTTGTACTAATACACGTACGCACATCATTGGAACCTCGTTAAGTGTCTTGAGATATGCCTCTTTGTTAATAGTCAAATTATATTAAAATTAACAACAAAAAGTTAAGAGAATATACAAGGAGGCCTACATTAACTTTATATACAACTTTAAAACATTACTTATTAAAAAAAAACTCTATGTTGGGTAACTATACAGAACAGGGACATTGTAGAATTTGTACTGAAAATTGTGTTACATTGTACATAAAAGAATCAATAATATGATCATTTTTGTTTGCGGGAAAGCCTGGAAATCAGTAAATCGAACAAATATTTTCTAGTAAATATAGTGATATGGGTACTAAAATTTTAATAGAATTTCGTTCTAATTACGAATATGGCACATATATTGCAATCAAACCTTTCCGAAGAGCGGCGTACGTTGGGTTTTGTATTTTCTAAGGTTAGGTTAGGTTAGGTTTTGAGAGCTCAGGCTGGTTTTTTAGATTAGTTTTTGTCAACATAACCTAATAAATCCTTACTTTACATAAGCAAACAAATCTAACCTAAACTAGGCAAACCTAAAATAACCTAACAAAACCTAACAATACCCATTTAGCCCAACAATACCAATATCCCATCTAAACATGACCTTACTGAAAACGTCAATATGTACAACGCTAACATGAGTAATACTAGTCGGATTGCAAAAATTTTGCCATATTCTTGATCAGAAATATTCCACACAGTTTGAGTACGCGCCATGTTATATTTACTAAAAATTAATATTTTACATTTTTCTAATGTTCGTAATTTCCTAGGGGTTTCAGCTGAAAAAAATCATATACTTGTTTCTTAGTTATTAAAAAAAAAAAAAAAAAAAAAAAAAAACAAATTTATATATTATATATAAATACCTAATCTTATTAGTAGTACATACTACATTTCCCACGATTAAGGATATTAAATACTTTACTATACGGAAGAGAGAAGTATGTGGTTCTGTAAACTAATAGGAATATAGGTGTTGTTTATCATTTTTTAAAAATATAAATAATTGTAATCTACAGAAATAGTTTATTTTCATTTTTATATGCATTAAAATCAATTTAGTTTGCTTTATTCTGTTGAATATTGCGTTGTGTTATGTTAAATCGTTCTAGTAGCGCACAGGTTGAAAACCTCAAAGTAATCATAGTACAATTACATAAATAAAAAACATCCAAAAAAGTTATAAAATTATTCAGTTATGAATGGATAAGCCTAATTATCAACTTAGACACACCGAAACTCCATCAAAAACATAAGTAATCAAGATTATAAACATCTGAAATTTATTTACAAAATTTCTTATCCCCCAAAACTACGTATTAACGATCATAATTCTAATTTATTAGACCTGTAACTGTCATGATATGTACATCTAAGTGGTACGTCACATAACTGCTAAGGAGTTAACACGCTACTTAATTAAAAACTTAGCTCATTATCCGAATCTCGAACTCCTTCAAGCTGCATCAAAAGACATAGTGAAACTTTGATATCACATCAAGTTTCTCAGAAGACATTCCAGGTTTTAGTACTTTCTTCATATTCATTCACCACTAAACATTTTAAAAATAAACCATTTTTTGTTTGTTTATCTTATCATACATACAATTTAATTCGAATACCAAACCAATCAATATTTTGATATAATCACTTTTTTTGTGGGTAAGTACAGATACTTGGGAGTAAGTACAGATTTAAAGATTTGCTATGGACGAGAACAACATCACCTCCTCCCAATGCGATCTTTTACGGAGAGATTATCTATACCTATAAAAGGCAAACACCACTGACTCACTCACTCATCACTGTAACTGAAAAAGTACTAAGCCTACGAGGCTGAAATTTTGTAGAGTCAAAGGTTTTATGTTGTAGATGTGCAATATGAAGGGATTTTGAAAAATAAATCGAAGATGGCAGACTTTTTAGTGCCAAAATTGTAAATGCCCAAACAGCGTTTCTCTAACTGGACTGTAGCGGATAAATGAACGGTTCTACAGCAAAACTAACATCATTTTCTCAGCCTGATTTGAGACGATCTACAAAATTGGCCCCATGACCTTTTCCTCTATCTCAACTCCTTCATCCTTAGATAGAGCTAGATTTTCAATTTGTGTTTGTAAATCATATTGGTTAATTTACAGCCTCTAAGAGTAGACTTACTAGACTATGAAACTTTGTTATCTAGGAGAACAAACTTTTTTCAGTCGGAAAATTAACAATTTACTTTTAAATCATGCACAGCCAGACATAGGACATGGTTAAACATGGCGAGAAACACAATGTTTTATTGATTCAGAGTCAAGTATTTGAATCTAAAGGTAGACTCCCAGATTTCTCTAGACTTTGAAACTTCCGATTAAAACTGATTTTAATCGGATAATTTAAAATTTAATCTGACCAAATGCATAACCAACTATACAAATACAGCCACACAGGACATGGCTAAATATGGTGAGAAACCCGATATTTCACTGATTCAGAGGCAACTATAGTAATTTGTGCTCTCTAAAAGTAGACTTACAGATTTGTCTATATATTGGAACTTTTTTATCTAGGAGAACAAACTGATTTCAACCGGAACATTTTAAATTTATATATATATATATATATATATATATATATATTTGTTGAATTTAAAATTTTACCATATGCCATTTTCCACTCATCACTATTCCTCCAAAACGATACGTCCAATTGACTTGATATTTTGTATAAAGGCTTATCTTATCCCCTAGAGGCTCACTAAGAAATGATTTTCCTCTCCGAATTCACGACTCCATCCCACTGGCGTCCGAAATTCCCATGGTATTGTTACAGAGTAAATGGTTCCCATCAATTGTATCAATGGTTCCCCTGTAAATTCCCATCAATTGTTAATTGATTGCTTTTTTTTATAAACAGATGTTGAATAAAAACAAATAGAATAAAATTGTGGTAGGCTAAACTTTTAAAATTAAAAATAATTGAGTACAGTAGTAAACTATACATAACATCAGCTGTTCTAAATTGGATACTGTGTAAACTGAAATAATGCTGCACGTCTCAATTATACAATAAAAACTCAATATTATGACAGGCGAAGCGGTTGGGTCCAGCTAGTATGGAATCACTAGGCATGATGAGTGACAATTCTTAATGTTAAGATTTGTGAGAGTCCATTACAATTGGAGATTTTGTGAACATGCAGTTAGTGTAACATTGCTTTAAGCTTCTATAGACTGATTTATGAATAGGAATCAATGGCATCTGTTTGAATCAATGGAGTGTTCCAGAATATGATATTTTCTTAATCTTCAGGTTAAAAAATCTAACTAAACTAACGATCCTGTAATAATTTTATAACAATTTTAAATCCTGCCTCTGATATAACATAAGTAATTTTATTTGTCATTTAATGTTTAAGTTTTAAATTACAGTCTTTGTCAGGTAAAAAAGAAAATACTATATTACAGATCTTGGTTCAGTATTATAGAAGTGTATTTTGGATGAGATAAGGCCACTTCAGAAAGATAGATCAAGTTGTCAATACGGAACAATGTAGTTGCTGAATAATTCATTGAAAGCTGTCTTAAATGGTTATAATGCTAATTTAGCAATAATTTTATATCCGTAGAGAACATTATATCTTATTTTCCCGGTAATGTAAAATTATTTAAATTAAAATTAATCTTAGGGGAAAATGAGGAACAGTTCAAGTATGATAACAACAATAGGTAATTTAAGATTTTTCAATGAAATGTCCAGATCAATTTTCTGTCTTATAAAAAACTTTTAAGGATATCTTATTTTAACAGTTGGAATTCGGGCTATGGAGGCCTTTGTATCGATTAACCTGGAGACCAACAGCTTAAGGATGACTTCCGAACCACCACCAGTGGCCGGGCAGGCAGGCTGCGTGCAAAGACGGAACGCTCAGACGGTCACCCAGGTAAGGATCTGTTCGATGTTGCCTGACGTCATTATGTTGCGATAACGTCGGAGCTTTCCAGTCAAGACCATTGGTACTTTTAAACATCTATTGCGTCGTAAAAAAGCTCAACTATTTTGCTACACCAAAATAAAGTATTCTTAGAAAAGAGCTTCAGACTACGATATGAAAGGTTCAGACGTCGTACAGCATGACTGGTATTAGGGTTTTAATATTTATCTTCCTGTATAGCTCCTATTTGATAGAGTACAGGATGATCTGAAATATCAAAATGTACACCACCGTCAAAACTGCAAGCCCTCGTAAAGCAAATCTGCAGCTCTCATTTTATTTGAGTTCACCAGTACACGCTGCATGATCCCGGTTGATAACATTTCCCACAGAATGATTTTATACATCCTGCGAGACTCAAAATGCATGTACGTTACTTCCATTGCATGTGCGGTGCTTTTTGTCAAAAATATTTTGTCGGAAAAGTCAAGGAAGGCAAGCAAATCATGAATTGTTACGGCGAGTAACTGGTTGACTCCCAATACAACTTCCACGAATTCTACGAAAGACTGGCATTGCCATATCTCCGAAAATAATAGGAACACACAGTACCTTCTCCACCATGTTCCTTCTAACCTTCATTTCGTAAACCACTTTATTACATTTTAATGTATTACATTTTTTACTGCAATTCTGTTCTTAATGTAAATTAATTATGTATTGTGTACTTCAACTATACATGGACTGTGAACATTAGATTGTTACTCACTTATTAGGTAAAAGTTTCACTGTATCACATTCCAAAATTCATCTTATATTAATTAATAGTTAGACATGGATTTTATTTTTAAGATATAATTGAAAAAAGATCTCTCAGGTATCTCTCATGAAATTGAGATATTAAAATTGTCCCCTTTAAATAAAGGCTCGTAATAAACACGATTTTAGTAATTTCAATGTTTATTTCAGTATATTTAATAGTACAACTTAGACAATTACAATTCAATTGATTGTATCGTTGGAGCATTGGATATGAAAAGATGAATACCTACCCCACATGTTTCAAGATTGTAGGTCAACATTTTTCAAAACTACAAATTACCATCTATTTAAATGAAAAAGTCAGAATTTTGCATGTAATATGTCTCATCCTAAATTAAATTTAAAAAAATCTTTTAAAGTCCAAGTTCTTATCTTGAAAACAAATATGCGGGTTCATCTTAAAGGCAGTTTAAATGCAGGAGAAATCTCAAATTTACTTTTAAAGATCGGCAATGGAAATCTACATGAGAAAAATGGCAGAGTTAGTATTACAGCAGACTTACGTAAAGTTGTATGTGACATGCAAGCGTTGGCTGAAACATTTAAAAAATGTTTATTTAAAAGATTTGTCTTGGTTTCGAGAAAGAGCTATCCTTACACCAAAGAATGACACTGCTACTAGTATCAATAATATATTATTGGAAAAACTGCCAACTGAGAGTATGTTACCAATCGGCGGATTCTGTGGTGGAAGTAGAAGATGCGGTTCACTACCCGGTAGAGTTTTTACACACGCTTAATCATCCAGGCATTCCACCACACAATCTTTACCTTAAGGTTGGAGCTCCAATAATGTTGCTAAGAAACCTGGTACCACCTAAGCTTTGCAACGGCACTAGGCTACAAGTAAAAGCGTTGCACAAAAACGTCATAGAAGCAACAATATTTACTGGATGTGGCCAGGATGAAGTAGTCTTCATTCCACGTGTTCCCCTAATACCATCGGATTACCATTTTCAGTTTAAAAGACTGCAGTTTCCTGTGAAGCCCTGCTTTGCTATGACAATAAATAAATCACAAGGGCAGTCTCTGAAAATGGCCGGCGTTGATCTGAGGGAAGACTGCTTCTCTCATGGCCAATTATATGTTGCTTGCTCTTCGGAAAGTTTAACGATCCTTCAACCACAGGGTCAAACAAAGAACGTTGTCTACAAAGAAATTTTATAATTTACATTTGTGTTCCATCAAATGATTTTATAATTTTTGTAATGATTATCAATTAACTTACCGCTAAGTAATTAAGTAAATAACCGTAGCAAAGCACGGGTACTCGGCTAGTTAATTATATATTGTTCCCTACACGAATAAATTTGTGAGGAAGAATTTAGTTTCAAAACGATTTTGTCAAGATAAAAACATTGGAATTAAAAAACATTCTCGAACTGAAAAAAATCACATTTACCTATGTTATGGATTGAATTAATAAATTAATAATAATAATAATAATAATAACAATAATAAAAAAACAAAATATATTGTATGTAGTTATTTTACTATTGTCGTATATGTGTCTATATCCGGGATTTGGTAGTTTCAAGAGAGATGAAACTTTCTTCATTAACAGTGGCTTTATTAAAGTTTGGACCCATCTTCTTCCTGTACAGTTGCTTTAATGAAATGCGTTTACTTTCTGCTATTTCATTCTTGTAATTATAAAAGTAAAATTTTTATAGTTTTTATTTACCCCATTGCATTTTTATTACTAACAATTAAATTATTATTGTTATGAGTAGGTTTTGTGAATGTATCTTATCAAATTGTGTTAGTCGTTGTGTGGTAATAAGAGGAGATTTAGGAAGTTAATCTCTTTTTATTTACTATCTGATTTGATATTTATGTTTTTATACACTAATAGATACTAACAAAAAAGATACGGTGGGGTTACAAGAGTTAATTTATTAAGATGAGTCAAAAGTGTGAGATTAGCTCACCGATCTGTCCACACCTACAGAAATCACGTGGTTCAGTGTTTGAGGGCTCGCACTAACCCGCCAGCTACCTGTGTCGGTCCTTTCCTCCCCCCGGCGCTCGCGGCTGTTTCCTTAATGAGTCACCAACTAGCCCCTCTAATAGAATTATTAACTTTTTTTACTTTCTCATAATATATCAATTTTAATAGAACATTTGTAAAGTACTAACAAAACTAAGAAAAGTGATATAAAACACGATGTGCTTTGATTATAAGTAATGGTCGAAAGTTATTTTTTTAGCCGGAATACTGTATGATTTGTTAATTGTTATTTCAGTGTCACACGGAAACAACATGGAAGATAAATGGAAAATGCTCAACTTCTGGACACTAAATACTTTGGCTTGAAGAAGATTACTGGGAGTAATATAAAATAATGTTGATTTATTAATCAAATAAACTGTAAAGTATGTAGTGTTGCCTATTTAATGATATTTTGGCTGATTAAATAGTATGCGATAACATAGTTTTAAATTATTCTACCTTTTTTCAAAGAACTCTTAAAATAATACTGTAAGCACAGTAGAGTTACAAAGATGGAGGGAAACCCGACACAAAAGTCCCTAAGATGAGGGTCACTTCTACAGTCGAATAAACGCATCTCCAAGTATTTCGAGAGTGGAAGCCAGGACGAACTGTAGACGCATACGAGGGGGACTCGTATAATGCTACTACCACTAACATGCTATTTAATAAAAGAGTAATGATAACTATCCGGTGCTTATTCTTTCTCTATTCATCCAAGTTTCTTGATATAACGGTTGGACAAAGAGACTGCGATTCATTTGACTTACAACTATTTAGAATATCTATTCTGGTCTACTAACTGAACGGTCTGAAATATGATGTTAGGTGCATGATGTCCCTCACGTGGGATCCATTCTGCTGAATTTCATCAACAAACTCTTGTTTGAACTGCTCGCACCAGGTGACCGTGAGCTATGGTAGCCTCATTCACTTAATCAATCAATGATGAAAGAAATAATGTCATTGGGGAGATTACATTTTATAGAATTGAAATCATACTGGCCAAAATGTCGAAGGAAGACTTGACCTTACAGTGAAAGCACAGTTAAAACGATCAAAAATACATTGTGAAAAGTGATCACTTATGCATGAATAGCCCACGAGGCTGCTTCACAACAAAACTGTGCCGTGATCGAATGAGTTACCTTTTCTCACCACTATAACCTCACCAGTTGCAAATCGCGAGTCACCAGTCTTCAATCGCCATTCGACATTCTATCACCTTTCTTGCCAGTCACTAGCCACTAGTCACACAATTCACTGTACCAGTCTACTCTATCTTTAAGCTCAAAATTCGATGTTTTAACCCCCAAGCGATGGGTGTTTTCTGACCAGAAGATGGTGGGACAGTGCTAATTCTGACAAAATATTGTAATTACTGACTTGTGTTGTGTTCGTCTGGTTTATCACTATCTTTCATGGAATTTGAGAACAGAAACTCAAAAAAGTCTGCAACAGGGAAAATAGTGATGACTTTCTAGACTAGGGAAAAAAATATGATGCAGTCTTCCGAGATTAGATGTTTGCTCACCATCAAGCAGCCAGTTAGGCTTGCACCATCTTTTAGGGATTTGGAGAAAAGTCAGCAACTGGCAAAACGATGATTTTATTGATTCAAGCTCCTAGCCTGACTCACACAGTGTTGTCGTTCATTAGACACCTCGTAATTTTTTTTCAATCACCTCGTCTTGCACCTCGCCAGTCGTGAAGTCAACTCATCAGTCATGAAGACACCTCATCAGTCGTGAAGTCACCTCGCCAGTCGTGAATTCGGTAGTCACCTTGCCGATTGCCTCCTGGATTTTAGCCCCAAACGTACATGTAAACGTACATAAACTTGTTTTGATTTGAGAAACCTCCCTCCAACACTTACATTCTAGTAATGACCATCACTCCTGCTGATTGTGAATGGGTGGTTGGAAGGGCTCACCCTAAAAATGTATAGGAAGTTGTACGATGTATGTGTATGGGTGGGTGGGAGGGGTTAAGCTCTGTATTAGACGTATTACTAAGTGTATGGGTTAAACAAAATGAGGATTAATAATTAATGAATATAAGAGTAATGACGTTTAAATTAAATATTTAGGCCTAAAGGGAAAAGTTATTATCTTTTTAAGCTGTATCATACAAGTGTAAGAGACTTGTATCATACATGCTCTTCGTGGTATAAGGGACAGTGAGATAAGATTTTATATAAGTTATTTTTTTTGAAACTATTTTTAATACTTGAAATCCTAAGTTTTTTTATCTCGAATCCAAGTTCTTACCTTGAGGATATATTAGTTTATATGTATGTTATGGACAATAAAGTAATCATTAAGGTAATTAAGAAAAATATTGCACTAATTGCTGAGTTTATTTCGTACCAAGTTTAATCGAACATATTTATTCACACCACGTTATACAATTCAAAGTTGATAAATAATTACGCTTAGGTTGTAAATGCTTGTCACCATTTTTGAACTATAGTAAAAGGCAATACAAGAATGAAAACATTTTCTCATAACAATTTCATTTTACAAAAGGCCATAACTCAATGTCCCATTTTGTAAATATATTCCATTATAAATTGTACACGTACCTCCTATACGCTCCTTTAATGTTACGGCTCGTTATCTCCTGAATATGTGTGTTATAAATGTCGTTCAAGAGTGCTCCGGGATATAAAAACACATTGTCATCTGAAACACATTTCTCTGGTATATCTCTAAATATCTTTGTCTATTAAGGTATAAATATTATAATAAGTGCATTCGTAAATTGGTTCCAGATCAGTTCCATTAGTATCACTATACTGAGAATCGTTATCGACGTTTAATACTAACAGGATTTAAATAAATACAACTACTGCTATAAAACGTAATTTGCTTAACAATGCATGCGTTCGTCATACTTAAAGTAAAATTTATTTGTACAATAAACATTATAAATAAACATATTCAACAAACAGGTAAAGTAGAAAAGAGAAAAATCAGAGATCCAGCGCAATGCTATAAAGTGGCAATCGTTTTAGTTCAATCACTAGATCCTACGAGCGCTGCCGTCGAGGCATCACTCAAAGCTTTGACAAAGTTGAACGACCGGCTGGCTGCTCGCCCTTTAGTTGGCCCAGCCATACCCAACACTCACGCGCTCGTTACTCAGTTAGTTGGCATTCACTAATAAGGACTGTTTTATTAAACCTGCACTCAGTTAAATGTTTATCATGCTGCTTTAGTGTATCACTTATAATTTTGATATAAAAACCCTTTCAACACTCACAAAAATTTACAATTCTTTGTTAATTTTCATCCGATTTTCATAAATATTATACTATTTTAATCGACTTAAATAAAGCCTACTGTAGAGTTCAAAAAGCAATGTTCTCGAGTTTGAACCTCTGCTACAAAGTAAACACTCATTAGATTTCGTTGTGTTGTACACCAACATTTAGCTTATTTAATTCTACTTAATATCTTATAGCTTAATATTTTTTTGAAGACTTTAAGAATGTTTTACAACGGGCAGAATACAAAAAAACACAAAAGGTTGTTTTTCTGTCAAATTAACAATGGAATTATGTAAATCAGCTTATTAATAACATTACAGTCAGCTGATACGATGGCACTTGGTAGCATTGTAATAAATATTAGAGAACACAAGTAGAAATAAGTTAACGGTTCTCCGTTGACTTTCAACCTATTTCGTGAAATATGTACAGTTTTACTTAAAATTAAATTTAGTTAAAGTAATTTCGTATATTATTTGATGTATATTTAACAGTTTCAAAGCTTCAAACGAACCGATATTTTATTGGTAAACAATAAAAAAAACCTTATGTGTTTGAACGTCGGATAAATTTTCGGATTATTCAGATAAATCTCACTTGTAACATTATCTACTTTCCCAAAATATTTAGTTAATATATTTTGTTTTATTAAGGTTACGAAAACAAATGTTTTCTGTGAGAAATATCATTGTATGAAACAACATCTGTGAATGCAGTATGGAATATTTGGTTAGTTATGGATTTATCTACATTCTCTGGCTGAATAGTTCACTAAATATCATTGTATGAAACAACATCTGTGAACGCAGTATGGAATATTTGGTTAATTATGGATTTATCTACATTCTCTGGCTGAATAGTTCATTAAATAGCTGGAATAAATTTTATATACATTGGATTGATTTAATTTAGTTAGTCCTGAACTGTACCTCAAAACGCCTTTAAGAAAAAAACAAATTTACTAAAAATATAATACTATATATTGCTTCTATATTTTATGATTATGATCGGAAGAGTTAGCATAAGTTAAACCTTTGAATTTCAAAATCATATTTCAGTGGATTGAAGCAGTTTAAATGAAAGTTTCAAAATCATGTCATTATTCATAAATAATTTCTAAATTCTTCGTTAATCTCAATATAATAATGATAAATTTCATTAATTATGTTGATTGCCAATCGAAGGTCAATTGCCTTTTCTTATTTTGAAATCCATAATGTGAATCCTCTAAAAAACTCAATTGTAAATCCTACCGCTTGTCTATTCAATACAAACTTTAATTGTCAGATTCCGATTATACTGCAAATAAGCATGCTCAAATTTATGACAAAAATACGCTACTGAAGGAAAATGGTTATTCAATTTTAATTTTTAAGAAGGTTTACACAAATCAGGTGAGAATCAAATCAGCCACACACACATTAAATTATCAAACAACTAAGAACTTAATCTGTTATTTTGAACTTCGTTAATCCTTTTGTAAGCATATAAAATAATATAATTATTATGTTATATTTATCTGATAATTGTTTGTAAAAAAATAATGATGAAGACATAAAAAGAGGTAAGTGATGCTTTATAATTATTTATAAAAGCAGACAATATAGCAATCTATTTTTCTATGAGCATAATATTTTTCAAACAGTGAACAATAGACAATGTCTTGCTTAGTTTCTCACCAACAGAAATGGCCCCATCATACAAGGAATGGTGAACAATGGATATTGTTCCACAAAAGACCAATAAAGTATCTGAGGTGTGCTTCGTTAATTAAATTGATAGCGGGTTAATCTTTTAAAATTAAGTTATTAAGTTTTGATGGCAGCACACTTAATTATCTTACTTAATTCGTTTTTAAAATGTTTTTGATTTCATTCCTAATACAATTTTCACTACACTATATCAGTCCTATGTCGATAAATTCAAAGTTTGTGTTGAGTGAAGTTTTAGCATATAAAGCTCCTTTTACTTTAAGTTGTATTAAGTTGTTACTTGTGAGAAAACGTTGTATGGAACTTTAAAGAGTCAAATCACACAATCATATCGATTATTATGTTCGACATATTAATCTAGCCATTTTAAATCTAGTTTTAATGGCTAAAAACTATTACTTACATGAAACACTAAGCTGCTTTTATTAGTTAAATTATTATTAGTTTTAAAGTTAAATTCAAGTGGACGTGTATCTATCCAATTAAATAACATAATTTATCAAACTATACCGTCCATAAAGTTACTTACGTTCGTATTAAACATACATTTGAAATAGTAAATAAGTATATAGTAATGGTAGAACTTAAATCAATTCATCGATAAACGATGGAATTTTTAAATATCTATATCATGAACAGTTATTAAACGTAATCATACACTGTACTTCCGTGACAGAAGAGGGTGGAATATATGCAATTGAAGTAAAGCAGGTTAAGTGCTCTTCACCTTGTTTACTGTATCATTTTATTGTCTTTGAATCATACTTTCGTCCTTTTAAAGCAAATATAGATACCATTAGTCTTTTGTTTTGAAACAGTTGAAATATATTAGTTTAATTTGCCTCTTTATATTGTCAACTTTGGCTTCATAGTATTTTTTACTTAATTTTCCCAATGTTTTATGTATATTACATCATATCATTATAAGAAATAAAGTATTTATATAATTATTAAATACAGTACAAGTAAACGTCATACAACACAAATTTGTTACAATATAAGCACAAAATACACAAATATATTACAATACAAGTACAAAATGCACGAATATTAAGGTGATCAATTTCGGTGTACCACGCTCACCTTCCTCAGACCAGAGGGATTCACAAAAGAATCGATTACCATAATATTCGTGCATTTTGTACTTGTATTGTAATATATTTGTGCATTTTGTGCTTATATTGTAACAAATTTGTGTTGTGTGAAGTTTACTTGTACTGTATATGTACCAACACGTATTATGCTAATTAAAAAACTATTTAATTATTAAATGAATATGGGATTAAAAATTATGAAAGTATAATAAAACTGATGATTTCACGCATCATCTGACCATAATCTTCAGATTGCAATTTTAAAAGAATGGAAAATAAATTTGAATGTTGTAATTTATAAGAATCCACAATTGTAGTAAAAAAATCATATATTTCAACTTGTTAGGATCATAAAAAAAGAAACAATAATGCCAATACTTCACAAATATATAATTTCATATTTTAAAACAGTGACAAATGAAGTGTAGTAGCATAGAAGCTAAATTGAGTTGGCTCCTAAGACTACTTACTGTACTCGAGAATATCTTGGTAGAAGATCTCTTTAACTCATAGACATTTGTACAAGTTCGTGCAAAACTAAACTTTATTCAATATAAATACATGATTACCAAGAAAGGTGAGGAACACTTTGAACCAATTCTGGAGCTGTCTTTAGACTATATGCAATTACAGTGGAACTTGAACTATCCGAACTCCAACTAACCGAATCGCCTATTATCCGAATCGTTTTCAGAGTGTCATGAAGTAAACCTTAAAATATTTTAATTTTATTCTGAAAAAAAGCAATTTTGCATTTAATCTCTGAAAATCATAATAAATAATGCATAATATGCCTTAGTAAATACTATAAACTGTAACATCGTTTTAAAACAATAAATATAAATGTTGCCAGGGAACATAATTTGTAATGATTTAATTTAATGCTCTTTTATAATATTGTTTTTTACCTAATTGAAACATACAGCAGTAATTAAATAAAATATACTATTTACTGACAAAAATTCAATTATACGAAATTTTGATTATCCGAAAGGGGTCTGGTACCAATCGGATTGGATAGTTGGATTTCTACTGTATATACAATATTGTAACTCCTCAAAACTGGAAAAGAACCTTTTACATTTCTTCATTAATACATTACATGTCATTTTTTACTATAAGAAAATTACTTACTTTTTTCAAAAGGGGGGTTACAATAAAGGGTTTGCTTTCAACCTGATGAATCAGAAACTTATGACAATGTTCTAACACTTGACCACACAATTTTTAATACCAATCATTCTCACTGCATCTAAGAGGGTTGATGACAGTATAGCACTGAGGCGAGTCATTCTTCATTTGTAGCTTCCCTACCAGGTCTTTGGGACAGAGCGTCAGCTACTACATTGAACGAACCTCTTCTGCACTGAATACCAATATAATGCTGCTCTAATTGAAGCATCCATCCGACCAATCGACCTGAGGGGCTTTTTCAAGGACATAAACCACCTTGGTAGAGCTTAGTGATCTATAATGACTGTAAAAGTATGACCCCTCTAGGTATGGTCGAAACGTCCGCACAGTCTAGACCAAGGCTAAACATTATATTGAACTATTTGTAAGTATTGGCCTATTGAATAAGTGGGACACTTTGAATTTTTGCTTCAGCAAATCACAAATTTAAATTAATAAGTCATAAGTAATTAATTGTCAAATTTAACAAATACATACATTAGCATCAGCTACTTCAACATTATTAGCACTTTTTATAAACACTTCTGTATAAATGATTACACTGTGAAAACGTTGCAATTAACAATAGTGATAAAAAGTTCTTTACATACTTGGTGAAAATCATGGACGCTGTAGCATGCTTGTTGAATTAAAATCGATTTCAGATGTTTTTTTCAACTTCCAGAGGGTCGGCTCTCTCAAAGACTGTTGAATAGTTTGATTACGTTGTGTATAAAGTGACGTCGAGGGAATGAAGTGGAATGCTAAGGGCTGCTACAGTTGTTGGAAAAACGTAAGGGGTATTTGTAAGGAGCGTTGTCATAAAAATCTGGGAAATTTTGTTCAAATTAAAAAATTGTTTATTATTTTCTTTATAGTTGAATTTACATTGCAACTTATAGTAATCTCTTTAGCAGAAATGCTATTTAAGAGATCAACTAAATTAAATTATTTAAATATGGAGGTAACAACGACAAATTAAAACAGTAACAAACAATAAAAACTTGAATTATAGAAATATACTCAATAAATAATTAAACTACTCTCAAAGATCATAAAAATCATCATTACAGACAAATAAAGGGAAAAGAAACGATATTTACGGTTAATTTAACAGATTAATTAAGAATAAATAAATCATACTATTGTAGGGGTAGAAAAGAAATATTTTTGCAGAAATGCTATTTAAGAGATCAACAAAATTAAATCATATTAATATGGAAGTAACAACGACAAATTAAAACAGTAACAAACAATAAAAACTTGAATTATAGAAATATACTCAATAAATAATTAAAGTACTCTCAAAGATCATAAAAATCATCATTACAGACAAAGAAAGGGAAAAGAAACGACATTTACGGTTAATTTAACAGATTAATTAAGAACAAATAAATCATACTATTGTAGGGGTAGAAAAGAAATTTTTTTTGCGTTTTAAATACTTCCTCCTTTAAATTTGATATAAAGTTCGTTTTATTTTTATTTTTTAATGTCTATGTATTTTTGACACTATTTAATCTTTCTTCTAGATCACGACTGGTATGTTCATCAACACAAACATAATTAATTAGCTACGGTACAATCAATAGAAATTTATTTATCAAACAATTTTTTAAATTATAGTAAATCAAAAACAAATAATAACAATTCTAACAATAAATATTAAAAAAGAAAAAAACAGATAATCAACAAATAAATTACAAAAACATAACAACAACAGATAACGTATAGTAACGATAGCCACTAAAATCGGTTTTAATTTTAATTTTTTTTAATTTTTTCCGGGCTCGGGCCCAGAAAAACATTTCTATTAATTGTAGTTTCCAAATATTATTATAATCTAGGTAAAATATGATTATTATGAACACCATTATAAAATAAAAATTTTTATGTATTTGTGAATGGAGTTGTATTTGAAAATTTATAAATCAACTGTCCCATAGTTTAATTAAATAAATAAAATCTACTGTAAAAAGATAAGTTGTCGAAGCTTGTCGTGTACAGCGCAAAGCCACAAATAAATTGCACTTTTATTGCGCGAGAGAGCAGAGTGCCTGTCAAATCCAGCCATAAAACTTGAAGAGAGGTAAGCTGTTGTTATATTGGCACAGAAATATATCAGTTTCATCACGCGAACAACGCAAAAAAATAAATTTTCTCATAAATTGAAGTTTTTTTAGAGTATTTGTGCTTGAATCGAAAGGGTTGTTATGTACAAATATGCTATGGTTGTTTATAAGCATCTGTCCAGTGTGTATTTGATCGCGTGTTAATTACATTACATCCATTATAAATGTGATAGTCCTTACTATTGAAGATATAGGACTGACTATAAATTAAGTGTTACATAATTGTTGCTTTTAAGATATATTAATTAAATATTGAATGTTTTAACAAGGTGGATAAATTTAATCTTAGTAAGAAAAAAATGCACAATACAATTTCAATCGATACTTTCTATAATTAAAACACAAATTTCTACTTTATTTAGTCTAAATTTTAGCTAACTGATAAGATTGATACTTATTTCTCTTCAATACACAACATCTGGTCCCTGACTACCAACCTACGCAAGCACTCAAGACTTATCCTGCACTGTTCAACATTGAGCGGACGCCGTGTGGACTTTGCATAGACCCTAACGCCTACAATCTCCACAACAATTCGTCCTCAAACAGCTTGGTTACAGAACTGCGCTACTGGTACCTACAATCTCCACAACACTTCGTCCTCAAACAGCTTGGTTACAGTACTGCGCTACTGGTACCTACAATCTCCACAACACTTCGTCCTCAAACAGGTTGTTATAGTACTGCACTTTAATATTGGTTACAGAACTGCGCTACTGGTACCTACAATCTCCACAACAATTCGTCCTCAAACAGCTTGGTTACAGAACTGCGCTACTGGTACCTACAATCTCCACAACACTTCGTCCTCAAACAGCTTGGTTACATAATGCGCTACTGGTACCTACAATCTCCACAACACTTCGTCCTCAAACAGGTTGTTATAGTACTGCGCTACTGTACCTACAATCTCCACAACACTTCGTCCTCAAAGAGCTTGGTTACAGAACTGCGCTACTGGTACCTACAATATCCACAATACTTCGTCCTCAAACAGCTTGGTTACAGTACTGCGCTACTGGTACCTACAATCTCCAGAACACTTCGTTCTCAAACAGCTTAGTTACAGTACTGCACTACTGGTACCCACAATCTCTACAACACTTTGTCCACAAGCAGCTTGGTTACAGAACTGCGCTACTGGTACCTACAATATCCACAATACTTCGTCCTCAAATAGCTTGGTTACATAACTGCGCTACTGGTACCTACAATATCCACAATACTTCGTCCTCAAACAGCTTGGTTACAGTACTGCGCTTCTGGTACCTACAATCTACACAACACTTCGTTCTCAAACAGCTTGGTTACAGTACTGCACTACTGGTACCCACAATCTCCACAACACTTTGTCCACAAGCAGCTTGGTTACAGAACTGCGCTACTGGAACCTACAATCTCCACATCTCTTCGTCCTCAAACAGCTTGGTTACAGTACTGCGCTACTGGTACCTACAATATCCACAATACTTCGTTCTCAAACAGCTTGGTTACATAATGCGCTACTGGTACCTTCAATCTCCACAACTCTTCGTCCTCAAACAGCTTGGTTACAGACCTGCGCTCTGGCACCTACAATATCCACAATACTTCGATCTCAAACAGCTTGGATACAGTACTGCACTACTGGTACCCACAATCTCCACAACACTTCGTTCTCAAACAGCTGGGTTACATAATGCGCTACTTGTACCTACAATATCCACAATACTTCGTCCGCAAACAGCTTGGTTACAGTATTGTGCTTCTGGTACCTACAATCTACGTAACACTTCGTTCTCAAACAGCTTGGTTATATAATGCGCTACTGTTACCTACAATCTCCACAACACTTCGTCCTCAAACAGCTTCGTTACAGTACTGCGCTACTGGTACCTACAATATCCACAATACTTCGTCCTCAAACAGCTTGGTTACAGTACTGCGCTTCTGGTACCTACAATCTACAGAACACTTCGTTCTCAAACAGCTTGGTTACAGTACTGCTCTACTGGTACCCACAATCTCCACAACACTTTGTCCACAAGCAGCTTGGTTACAGAACTGCGCTACTGGAACCTACAATCTTCACATCTCTTCGTCCTCAAACAGCTTGGTTACAGTACTGCGCTACTGGTACCTACAATATCCACAATACTTCGATCTCAAACAGCTTGGATACAGTACTGCACTACTGGTACCCACAATCTCCACAACACTTCGTTCTCAAACAGCTGGGTTACATAATGCGCTACTTGTACCTACAATCTCCACAACACTTCGTCCTCAAACAGCTTGGTTACAGAACTGCGCTACTGGTACCTACAATATCCACAATACTTCGTCCTCAAACAGCTTGGTTGCAGTACTGCGCTTCTGGTACCTACAATCTACACAACACTTCGTTCTCAAACAGCTTGGATACAGTACTGCACTACTGGTACCCACAATCTCCACAAATCTTCGTCCTCAAACAGCTTGGTTACAGAACTGCACTACTGGTACCTGCAATATCCACAACACTTCGTCCTCAAAAAGCTTGGTTACAGTACTGCACTACTGGTACCTACAATCTCCACAACACTTCGTCCTCAAACAGCTTGGTTACAGTACTGCCCTACTGGTACCTGCAATCTCCACAACACTTCGTTCTCAAACAGCTTGATTACATAATGCGTTACTGGTACCTACAATCTCCACAACACTTCGTCCTCAAACAACATGGTTACAGTATTGCGCTACTGGTACCCACAATCTCCACAACACTTCGTTCTCAAACAGCTTGGTTACATAATGCGCTACTGGTACCTACAATCTCCACAACACTTCGTCCTCAAACAGCTTGGTTACATAATGCGCTACTGGTACCCACAATCTCCACAACACTTCGTTCTTAAACAGCTTGGTTACATAATTTGCTACTGGTACCTACAATCTCCACAACACTTCGTCCTCAAACAGCTTGATTACATAATGCGCTACTGGTACCTACAATATCCACAACACTTCGTCCTCAAACAGCTTGATTACATAATGCGCTACTGGTACCTACAATCTCCACAACACTTAGTCCTCAAACAGCTTGATTACACAATGCGCTAGTGGTACCTACAATCTCCAGAACGCTTTGTCCACAATCAGCTTGGTTACAGAACTGCACTACTGGTACCTACAATATCCACAATACTTCGTCTTCAAACAGCTTGGTTACAGTACTGCGCTACTGGTACCTACAATATCCACAATACTTCGTCCGCAAACAGCTTGGTTACAGTATTGTGCTTCTGGTACCTACAATCTACGTAACACTTCGTTCTCAAACAGCTTGGTTATATAATGCGCTACTGTTACCTACAATCTCCACAACACTTTGTCCTCAAACAGCTTGGTTACAGTACTGCGCTACTGGTACCCACAATCTCCACAACACTTCGTTCTCAAACAGCTGGGTTACATAATGCGCTACTTGTACCTACAATCTCCACAACACTTCGTCCTCAAACAGCTTGGTTACAGTACTGTGCTACTGGTACCTACAATCTCCACAACACTTCGTCCTCAAACAGCTTGGTTACAGTACTGCACTACTGGTACCTACAATCTCCACAACACTTCGTTCTCAAACAGCTTGGTTACATAATGCGCTACTGGTACCTACAATATCCACAACACTTCGTCCTCAAACAGCTTGGTTACAGTACTGCGCTACTGGTACCCACAATCTCCACAACAGTTCGTTCTTAAACAGCTTGGTTACATAATGCGCTACTGGTACCTACAATCTCCACAACATTTCGTCCTCAAACAGCTTGATTACATAATGCGCTACTGGTACCTACAATATCCACAACACTTCGTCCTCAAACAGCTTGATTACATAATGCGCTACTGGTACCTACAATCTCCACAACACTTCGTCCTCAAACAGCTTGATTACATAATGTGCTACTGGTACCTACAATCTCCAGAACTTTTTGTCCACAAGCAGCTTGGTTACAGTATTCCGCTTGCTACTAAAGCCGACTATTAATTTTGCCTAAATGATTCAAGATTCAAGATTCAAGATTAAAGATTAATTTATTGACACAATATGAACTGTTACAGTTTTCTATGCAAGTCATAATACAAAAATAACATATTAATCAAGGACATAAAATAATACACAAATAAAATCATAAGTAAATTAATTCTAAGACAATTGTTCACTATAGCCTACACAAGCCAATATTGACATTTATTTTATTACAGTAAGAGCTGCTACATTAAGAAAAAAATGTTTTTGTTGACACAAATAAATGAATGCATTACGTTAATTTTCATTTTACGTTTCTGGTAACATTACAAACTTAAAGCTCTCAAATATTATACATAATCTACAATTTAATATTCAAAATACATATTATATTTTAATTTTGAAAGCCTTCATTTGGTATGTCTGTAAGTTATGAATACATTATTAGTTGTGTTTTATCACAGACAAGAAAGAGACGGAGGTTATATCCAATAATGTGCTGAATGTGTGTCGCGAGTAGCTATTTCTCCTGTTTCCCACGAGGATGACTATTAGTATTGTTGGCAGTAGTGGCGCAGTGTTGTAACCCAGCTACTTTCGAACAAAGTGGAGATTGTAGGCGATATGTTATATGCTCGGTCCACTTAATATCCACATGTTATTCGCTTAATGGTTGCCATCGGTGTGGACCGTACTGAAGAAGCCTGGACTGTCCATGTTGAGTGGTAGTCAGAGTTCAGATGTTGTATAAAGAAAGTAACTGAGTATTAGGCTTATTAACTAACTGAAACTCAGACCAATACCACTTGGTTTGGATTCCACGTAAATCTGAATATTCCTTTCTTGTCGTGACTATTGAGATAGTAATAAATGGCTCTTTCTGAGAATACGTTAAACATATTTACTAACCAAACTAGATAGATCATGCACACTAATCCTTCACTCACATAATCATTCATATTAGCTTTAAAATACGCCCATAGTTTGTGTCCGTGTCTCATATCTGAGGATCGTCCTGAGGCCACGAAATAATTGAGGCATGGTTCATTAATATTGACCCCACCAAAGAGAGCTCGGTCCAATATTGCCTGGCAGGGCCAAATTATACACCCTTGAGAAATCATTAGCCATATAATAGAGAATTTTAGTTGTTAAGTCCTATTGGGGATACTCTGTAAGCATAAACACTCTTAATTGGTAATCGATGAAGTATTTATTTTATCTTTCATCAAGTTAAAAATTTATCAATGTCTAACAATTAACCTGAACCAATCCATTTCAATGGATAAAGTGAATTTATGCTAATAGTATGAATCACACAAGGAATTTTGCTCAAGTGTTTTTTTTTTTTTTTTTAGTTAAGTATGTTTAAAGAAAAATCTCGTATTATCAGTATAGTTGTGCTGGTATTTTACGTGTATTTCAAGTTTCGTTTAATCTCGACTAAACATCGCTATTTACTTAAGTAAAAGACAATAAGACACTGACTTATTTGCATTTTAATATTAGCAATTGGCACATGCCTCTCGTTGTTGCAACTCCGAAACTCCACAACACTTTCGAAGCGCCTGTGCTATTTGTGATACAATTCCCGCAATACATGTCTGTACCTGAATCACGGCTCGGCGCCGTCACATATAGTTTTATGCTTATCAGGCAACTAAGTACAGTAAGTATCGTCATATCTTACAGTCATTGGCACCTGGTTTTGAGATTGAAACTTTTAGCGGCAGACTCATACGCGAAAACACTTTATACACAACTGCCAAAATAGTATTAACATTTATATAATATAATATACATAAAATTTATGCAACATAGTTTTTATAGTATATACGATATATTTTACCATGTTATTTATTTAGGAAAAGTAAAAAATGACAGACATCATTTTATATAATAATTACAAATACAGAATGAGCTAATTTTTAAAATGTCTCTTAAAATTAAGAGAAAAGCTGTCAGGCCCCCAATAAAACAAATGGTGGAAAAACACCTATTTATTCTTGTCATAAAAACATAGTTAGCAACATAGCCTGACAATGAGAGCTATAACTCTACTCAGCCTCTGTCAAGACGCAGAATATGTCCTCTAGCAGTGATAGAATTGAATACCATTTTGTGTTATTAGTAAAAATAAATAAATTAAGAAACGAGCAGATAGACAATAAACGGAACAGAATTCTAATAAGTTACATGATTCATTATGTTGTTGTTAAAAATCTAAAAATCAGCGGTCAGGACAATTGCTTTATGTCACCTTGTATGTAATTAGTAAAATTTATTTAGTATATCAGGTGTACATTTAAACCTCTTAACGCAGATCAAAATAAGCTGTTAAAACTGGGACAAAAAACTGTAGATAACTATAAAGGTCAAACTAATATAAATACGTAATAGTAGCAAGATTTGTATTTATGAACTGACAGAATCAGGATAAAATTCTATATTTAACTGTCGATTTCAAATTAATATTAATACGTAATAGTAGCATGAACTGTATTTATGAACTGCCAGAACTGAGACCGAAAACTGTATTTAACTGTAAAGGTCAAACTAATACTAATACGTAATAGTAGCATAAACTGTATCTATGAACTCCCAGAACTAAGACCAAAATCTGTAGTTAAATGTCAAGGTGAAACTAATATTAATACCTAATAGTAGCATAAACTGTATTTATGAACAGCCAGAACTGGGACCAAAAAGTGTAGTTAACTGTCAATGTAAAATTAATATTAAAACGTAATAGTAGCATGAACTGTATTTATAAACTGCCAGAACTAGGACCAAAAACTGTAGTTAACTGTCAAGGTCAAACTAATATTAATATGTAAGAGTAGCATGAACTGGATTTATGAACAGCCAGAACTGGGACCAAAAACTGTAGTTAACTGTCAAGGTCAAACTAATATTAATACGTAATAGTAGCATGAACTGTATTTATGAACACCCTGAACTGGGACCAAAAACTGTAGTTAACTGTCAAGGTGAAACTAATATTAATACGTAACAGTAGCATGAATTGTATTTATGAACAGCCTGAACTGGGACAACAACTGTAGTTAACTGTCAAGGTTAAACTAATATTAATACGCATTAGTAGCATAAAATGTATTTATGAAGAGCCAGAACTAGGACCAAAAACTGTAGTTAACTGTCAAGGTCAAACTAATATTATTATGTAAGAGTAGCATGAACTGGATTTATGAACAGCCAGAACTGGGACCAAAAACTGTAGTTAAATATCAAGGTGAAACTAATATTAATACGTAATAAAAGCATAAACTGCATTAATGAACAGCCAGAACTGGGACCAAAAACTGTAGTTAACTGTCAAGGTCAAACTAATATTATTATGTAAGAGTAGCATGAACTGGATTTATGAACAGCCAGAACTAGGACCAAAAACTGTAGTTAAATGTCAAGGTCAAACTAATATTAATACGTAACAGTAGCATGAACTGTATTTATGAACAGCCTAAACTGGGACAACAACTGTAGTTAACTGTCAAGGTCAAACTAATATTATTATGTAAGAGTAGCATGAACTGGATTTATGAACAGCCAGAACTGAGACCAAAAACTGTAGTTAAATGTCAAAGTAAAACTAATATTAATACGCATTAGTAGCATAAAATGTATTTATGAACAGCCGTAACTAGGACCAAAAACTGTAGTTAACTGTCAAGGTCAAACTAATATTATTATGTAAGAGTAGCATGAACTGGATTTATGAACAGCAAAAGCTGGGACCAAAAATTGTGGTTAACTGTCAAGGTTAAACTAATATTAATACGCATTAGTAGCATAAAATGTATTTATGAACAGCCAGAACTAGGACCAAAAACTGTAGTTAACTGTCAAGGTCAAACTAATATTATTATGTAAGAGTAGCATGAACTGGATTTATAAACAGCCAGAACTGGGACCAAAAATTGTAGTTAACTGTCAATGTAAAACTAATATTAATACGTAATAGTAGCATAAACTGTATTAATGAACTGCCAGAACTGGGACTAAAAACTGTAGTTAAATGTCAAGGTCAAACTAATATTAATATGTAAGAGTTTCATGAACTGGATTTATGAACTGACAGAACTAGGACCAAAATCTGTAGTTAACTGTCAAGGTGAAACTAATATTAATACGTAATAGTAGCATAAACTGCATCAATGAACAGCCAGAACTGGGACCTAAAACTGTAGATAACTGTCAAGGTTAAACTAATATTAATACGCATTAGTAGCATGAAATGTATTTATGAACAGCCGTAACTAGGACCAAAAACTGTAGTTAAATGTCAAGGTCAAACTAATATTAATACCTAATAGTAGCATGAACTGTATTTATGAACAGCCAAAGCTGAGACCAAAAACTGTAGTTAACTGTCAAGGTCAAACTAATATTAATACCTAATAGTAGCATGAACTGGATTTATGAACAGCCAGAACTAGGACCAAAAACTGTAGTTAAATGTCAAGGTCAAACTAATATTAATACCTAATAGTAGCATGAACTGTATTTATGAACAGCCAAAGCTGAGACCAAAAACTGTAGTTAACTGTCAAGGTCAAACTAATATTAATACCTAATAGTAGCATGAACTGTATTTATGAACAGCCAGAACTGGGACCAAAAACTGTAGTTAACTGTCAATGTAAAATTAATATTAAAACGTAATAGTAGCATGAACTGTGTTTATGAACTGCCAGAACTGGGACCAATAACTGTAGTTAACTGTCAAGGTTAAACTAATATTAATACGCATTAGTAGCATAAAATGTATTAATGAACTGCCAGAACTAGGACCAAAAACTGTAGTTAACTGTCAAGATCAAACTAATATTAATATGTAAGAGTAGCATGAACTGGATTTATGAACTGACAGAACTAGGACCAAAAACTGTAGTTAACTGTCAAGGTCAAACTAATATTAATACGTAATAGTAGCATAAACTGTATTAATGAACTGCCAGAACTAGGACCAAAAACTGTAGTTAAATGTCAAGGTCAAACTAATATTAATACCTAATAATAACATGAACTGTATTTATGAACAGCCAAAGCTGAGACCAAAAACTGTAGTTAACTGTCAAGGTCAAATTAATATTAATACCTAATAGTAGCATGAACTGTGTTTATGAACAGCCAAAGCTAAGACCTAAAAATTGTAGTTAACTGTCAAGGTCAAACTAATATTAATACCTAATAGTAGCATGAACTGTATTTATGAACAGCCAAAGCTGAGACCAAAAACTGTAGTTAACTGTCAAGGTCAAACTAATATTAATACCTAATAGTAGCATGAACTGTATTTATGAACAGCCAAAGCTGAGACGAAAAACTGTAGTTAAATGTCAATGTAAAATTAATATTAAAACGTAATAGTAGCATGAACTGTATTTATGAACAGCCAAAGCTAAGACCAAAAATTGTAGTTAATTGTCAAGGTCAAACTAATATTAATACCTAATAGTAGCATGAACTGTATTTATGAACAGCCAAAGCTAAGACCAAAAACTGTAGTTAAATGTCAATGTAAAATTAATATTAAAACGTAATAGTAGCATGAACTGTGTTTATGAACTGCCAGAACTAGGACCAAAAACTGTAGTTAAATGTCAATGTAAAATTAATATTAAAACGTAATAGTAGCATGAACTGTATTTATGAACTGCCAGAACTGGGACCAAAAACTGTAGTTAAATGTCAATGTAAAATTAATATTAAAACGTAATAGTAGCATGAACTGTGTTTATGAACTGCCAGAACTGGGACCAAAAACTGTAGTTAACTTTCAAGGTTAAACTAATATTAATACGCATTAGTAGCATAAAATGTATTTATGAACAGCCAGAACTAGGACCAAAAACTGTAGTTAACATTCAAGATCAAACTAATATTAATATGTAAGAGTAGCATGAACTGGATTTATGAACTGACAGAACTAGGACCAAAAACTGTAGTTAATTGTCAAGGTCAAACTAATATTAATACGTAATAGTAGCATAAACTGTATTAATGAATTGCCAGAACTAGGACCAAAAACTGTAGTTAAATGTCAAGGTCAAACTAATATTAATACCTAATAGTAGCATGAACTGTATTTATGAACAGCCAAAGCTAAGACCAAAAACTGTAGTTAAATGTCAATGTAAAATTAATATTAATACCTAATAGTAGCATGAACTGTATTAATGAACAGCCAAAGCTAAGACCAAAAATTGTAGTTAACTGTCAAGGTCAAACTAATATTAATACCTAATAGTAGCATGAACTGTATTTATGAACAGCCAAAGCTAAGACCAAAAATTGTAGTTAACTGTCAAGGTCAAACTAATATTAATACCTAATAGTAGCATGAACTGTATTTATGAACAGCCAAAGCTAAGACCAAAAACTGTAGTTAAATGTCAATGTAAAATTAATATTAAAACGTAGTAGTAGCATGAACTGTATTTATGAACAGCCAAAGCTAAGACCAAAATCTGTAGTTAACTGTCAAGGTCAAACTAATATTAATACCTAATAGTAGCATGAACTGTATTTATGAACAGCCAAAGCTAAGACCAAAAACTGTAGTTAAATGTCAATGTAAAATTAATATTAAACCGTAATAGTAGCATGAACTGTGTATATGAAACGTTACTGATGCACTACAACAAACACATATAACTGTCGATTATGCAAGTACACATAAAACAGCCTGCTTACCCTTATTTCCAATTCACCAGGTCGTAATATTTCGCTGTATAATTAACATCGTTGTTCATTGTTGAGTGTTAATGCTACCTCTGGTACAAATTATTGTTCCCGCAACAACTGGTTACATTGTTACAATATTACAGTATTAATGTTTGGTGTTCTCCCAGCTGAAAAATTACCAACCTTGAATAATTCCAAACTATTCCTACAAAATATATTTTATTTTATAACTATTAGTTATATTAAACATATTTTTAATCAGGTAGACGGTGATTGTGTGACATTTCCCAACATTTCGTGGTGAAAACCTACACGACGTTTCGACTTGGTACACAATCCAAGTCTTTATCAAATAATTATTAAATCTAATTATATGATGACAGTGGCCTTGGCCGGAAAGTTACGACGTTATCGCCAGATAACGGAGTAAAGTAACATCGAGCGTGGACGTTACTTTGGATCGGTGACCGTCTGAGCGATTCCGTTCTGCACACAGCCCGCCTGTCCGGTCACTGGTGGTGGTTCAGAAGTCACCCTTGAGGCGTTGGTCCCCAGGTTAAGTGTTAGAGAGAACTTCTTAGCCCTAACTTCACCTGGTAAAATATGACATCCTTTAACTTTAACTGTTTTAACTTTACATCTAATCAAACTATTCTAATGTAATTGGATATATACTAAAAATGACTTAATAATTAACGAAAATCAAACCAAAAATCGCTATGTTTTAATTAGATTTAATTTATATTTAACAATTAAATATACCCTAGACTGAACTAAGTCGAAACGTCGTGTAGGTTTTCTTATAGTAGTAAAAGATGGCAACAGTCTAACATTCCATGTGCACCCTATCAAGTACTCGATCATTAGAACATTAAAAAACTTTTATAATATTTTGAATTTGACGAAGCATTGAATAATTGAAGTGAAATTTGCAAAATTGTAACTATATAAGACTAACTGTTGTTTACTTGTCCAACTGTCGGCTGTTGTTATTGAGACAGTTCGTTAGATAGTACAATATTTTCTAGCGTTTAGCATCTAAGTGCTTTGGCAATCAATACCACCTACATACTTTGAAATTAATCATTTAGTGGGTTTAAAATTAGCATATTTCTGTGGATTCATGAATTAATGTACATCCAATAATTGTACTTATCCAATTATGATTTGTAGGAGCAAACAATACATTAAAATCATAATAAACAAATAAATGTAAGTAATATGTATTCGTTATTTATAACATTTCATATAGTATACTATACGCCTTTCTTCTTGAAAGAGTTATATTCGAAAAGGGACAGTTAAATTCGTAGAAAATGTAAAGAAAAAAGATTTACATTATTTAAAAGATAGTTACAAATAACATACACTCTTTATAGGTATTTTTACCTACCATACCAGTAGTTCCTTTTACGAGTAAAGAGGTCAGCTTTAGGATAGCCTATTGTGTTACAGATATTTTAAAGGCCGGAAAATTAGCGAACAATTTAGCTTGCATCTCAGTCTGCATCCCTAATGATCCTGGAGTTGAAGAGGTTTTCTCTTCATTGTGTGCATTGTGTATAAAAAACCATTACCTGGTTTAAAAGTAGCGATTTAATTTTGTAATAAAACTTCTAATACAAACACATTAAAAAATGGCTAACAATCATATCATTAACTAGACCATTCGACAGTACTTTCAGTAAAAATGTTTTTTTTAAGTCTGAATAGGCTTACTTGAATATATTAAATATTTGTTAAAAAGTTTCTGGTTGGCATTGGATTGTTTATATTGGTTCATAGAGATTTCCAACACTTATAAAATTGTTCTAAAACTAACACAACATTTCAACAGGCATAAAATCCCGTCGTCTTCAAGTGCTACTCACCACCAACAGACAATATAGTTATTCATGTTACCAACACACAACAGACACAACCAACTCAGACAAAATAGTTATTGATTGATAACGTGTTATTTTGTTCTTTGTATTGTATGTTCTTTTCATAACTGTGTGCACTATAATATTTTGTAAGAAGAGATGATTCTCTAAAAAGTCTATCATAATATATAAGCATGTACATTTTCAAGGATGATGTACATTGATATGTGTTTTTTTAAATAGTAAAAAAAAAAAATATAGTTTTATAAGTAGGATAAGGTAGTAAGTAACACGATAGACGTTTCATACCTGTCGAATGTATTAGTTATAAAAGCACTTGAAGCGTTGGAAATATCCAACAAATTTACCTATTATATTAAACACTCAAAGAAAGACTTTAAAAAATATGAATTGAAAAAATGGAATTCGTTTCCATAGAGATTAGTAAATAGTCACATATTAACATACAGTTTTCGGATCTTTTCCGTTAGTTCACTACCACTTCATAAATATTCTATTGCTCTAAAAACTGTTCCCCAATCATTTTTTGTCCACTGTGGTATTCCTGTCCACTCTTACACACGGAGAGTGCATTCAGTGGTAAATCTATCACTGAATTTTCCAATTTGTGATCAACTTTAATAGCCACCTAATGAATTAACGTAACCTAACCTAACAGTAATTGCGATAAAAATGTAGTGGTAGTGAAGTAGTGGAAGAGCAGTTGCAGTGAATTAACGTAAAAGGTCCCAGTTCTCATTGGAATCCTAGGAATAGCACATGTCTGCGAAATATTTATTATTGTAATATAATTAGTTACTAACACTTAGTTGTTACATATAGGAATTGAAAAATAGTTCTAGATGTTATTTACAATGTACATACTCACTATCCGACTACCCGTGCTTCGTGGTTAAATGTAGATTACCAATACGGGGCGGTAATCTACGCTTGCTCATCCTTCTCCTCGTAGTTTCCTCTAGCCCATTACATCAATAAAAAAGCTCAGTATGCAGCCTCACGCTATTAAAATATTACACTGCAATGTTTTTTTCTTTTTTATAATGACATCGAAATATAGTGAATTGACTCAGAGGAAATAAATCCTAAACAAGATTATTTCTGATTTACTCATGCCCTTTGAGTTGGCTATTGCTGCTGTACCGAGACGTTTTACCAGTACAAGTTTGGTTACGTTTTCGTTTTGGTTTGTTTGCTAGGCTGCCTGAGATCACTCGTACGCTGTCGATTTGTTTACTCTCGAGGCCGTTGGCTCTGACTCTGGTCGTTCCGTGATTCCAGCTCTCGGTCTGTCAGGTTGGCCTGTTGTTTGACCTGGCTTATTCTGCTACCGTACCTTCAACGATGACCGGCTAAAGGCTCTTAAACTCCAGGGTTCTTGAGTGGGACGTTGAACCCTCAGCCTGCCGTCCTGCTAGCCTGGCCTAGGGACCATATAATAGATTCTAGTTTCGCCCCCACTGCCCTCTCTACATCTTTGGGTAGGGTACTTCAGTCCTCAGGTCAGTGCGTTCCTTTTCATTTTCTGGTGGCTTAGCTGGGGGTGTTAACATGAAGAAAAATAAAATTATGTGCGGAAACATTTTAATATAGGCCTAGGCCTACAAAGGAGAAGAAAGTGCCAAGAATGTATATACTCTATATTCCACCACAGCCAAGAAATAGCATTCTTTTAATTGTTTGCCACAAATTTATTCTTATTATTCTGTTGAAAAATTACTGTCGTTAATATTAAATTTCTTTAGATTTGTTGGCCTTGAGTTGGCTTTTGCTGTGTACCAGTCAATTTTAAAATGTTTTAATTAAAATCAGGTTGTTCACCTAAATATAAATTAATACGAAAAATTGGTTGTATCACCTAACATTATTATTTACAATTTATCTTTATACGTTAAATTAATACCTCAAAAGTTTAACGGTAACGAGTTAAATCGAAAAGGTAATTTCAACTTAACCAGTGATTTACATTAATCTACATTAAGTGATTAATGTTGGAATCACTTAGAGTCGATTCCGGCCCCAAGCCAAATAATTCACTTAAGAGGAAATGGGATGCACCCTCTAAATAAACAAGGAAATTCCATTTCATTAGATATAATTAACAACATCAGTCTGGGTTTTCATCTCAATATGGACTAAGCTATGATTCATTACACATTTAGTATTGAAACTTGAGACTTCGGACGAATTATTATAATGTTATAACTCTATAAACAGATCGTGTCCTCGAGATATAATGCTAAATATGATTCACATTTAGTATCGAAACTTGCGGCTTCGAACGTATTATTATAATGTTATAACTCTATAAACAGATCGTGTCCTCAAGATATAATGCTAAGTATGATTCACATTTAGTATCGAAACTTGCGGCTTCGAACGAATTATTATAATGTTATAACTCTATAAACAGATCGTGTCCTCAAGATATAATGCTAAGTATGATTCACATTTAGTATCGAAACTTGCGGCTTCGAACGAATTATTATAATGTTATAACTCTATAAACAGGTCGTGTCCTCGAGATATGATGCTAAATACAATTTCATGGTCCACAGGTTTGTCCAAGTTAGTGCACACATTAACTAACTACATACAGAAATCATCCTTAATTAATAACAATAATAACACTCGTTCATCTTCACTCACCACACCCATATCCTCTCTTATTCGCCTATATCTCTATGATCGGGGTCTTAGTAATGAATACTAAATAATAATATTACTACTTAGTATAACATTTTTACATTAGGTATCGGAATACAATAGTTTAATATTTGATACCACAATTTCCCCATTTTTTATGTTTTAAAATATTCATTGCAAAATCAAACAGGTCAGGAGTATTAAATTTTTTTATTAATAACCCACTCGTCATGACACCGACCAGTTAAACTCTCAAGTGTCCAAAACAGTATTGATGTCCAAACATTCACCAGTTGAGAAATGCTTTACAGGCTGAGTGTGAGTTTAGTCACACAGTCAATAATCATAACGATGTTTTTAGCAGCCTTAGAAACCGGCCATAATTGCTACTGAAAAAATATAGGTGGTAAAGCCTGTCTGCAAAGATAGTACATTTACCACTGCACCACACACTCCAAAGTATGAGCAAACAAATGGATCTCTTTATCGAAAGGCATGCTCTGGTACTCTTAGACCAATAATCTCAACTAAACCAGCGTGGCCATGAAGCACTCCAATTGTAAAAAAATTGCAGGTCAGTCACAGCTCGACGAGCTAATCAGGTTGATAAATTCAGTTCTGCACAAGTTTCTACTTCACCAAGCTCCGGAAACTTCCACTTCATCCGTGGGAGGAATTTCCTCGACAGCTGCATTTGTGTACATCCGGTCCCTATTCCCTATAAAGATAGGATTGTTAACACTGTCAAGCTATAAGTATCTACCACATTCGTTAGCTTTTGTTATCAAATAATAACCATAAAATCAGATATTTTCAATTTAAATGTGAATAAGATATTTGTACGAGTACAATTGTGATTTAATATTATGTATTTAATAAAAAATAGCCGTGATTGGATTTCACGGCACATTATTACATTAAGTGTCATGCATAAATAATACTATTCAATTATAAACTGTATTAAATTATAATTTTAACAAGTCCTTTCATGTAATTTTCTCCTAGTATAGTTGTTATACCGATAATGAATTAAAGAATTTATTTATCCTTAAAAGAAACATAACAATTTTCATAAAGTAAAAAATTGAAATTAAGTAGGCACTTGTCTTGATTAGTTAAAGACCACCAACATAAAAAAATCATTACTAAATGAAGCTGTATAAAGTATTTAACTAATAAAAGAAATCTTTGAATAATTATTTTGACTTAAATCCTTTACGAAGTGAAGTATATTAGTAGACCTTAATTTTGTTGTAATTCTTACCCGATTATGAAAATAAAAAAATATTTAGTTTTGGTTTTATATATATTCTAGCATATTATTTTAAAAAAAACAATAATACACAATTGCTCAGAGTACAACAATTAGAATATATGAGGAATTAAATTATAAAAATTTAAAAAATCTGTAGAAGATCAAACTAATATTAATACGTAGTATTAGCATGAATTGTGATTATGAATATCCAGAACTTTGACCACAGACTGTAAAGGTCAAAGTTATATTAATACGTAGTATTACCATGAATTGTGATTATGAATAGCCAGAACGGAGAGCACAGACTGTAAAGGTAAAACTAATATTAATACGTAGTATTACCATGAATTGTGATTATGAATAGCCAGAACGGAGAGCACAGACTGTAAAGGTCAAACTAATATTAATACGTAGTATTACCATGAATTGTGATTATGAATAGCCAGAACGGAGAGCACAGACTGTAAAGGTCAAACTAATATTAATACGTAGTATTACCATGAATTGTGATTATGAATAGCCAGAACGGAGAGCACAGATTGTAAAGGTCAAACTAATATTAATACGTAGTATTACCATGAATTGTGATTATGAATAGCCAGAACGCAGAGCACAGACTGTAAAGGTCAAACTAATATTAATACGTAGTATTACCATGAATTGTGATTATGAATAGCCAGAACGCAGAGCACAGACTGTAAAGGTCAAACTAATATTAATACGTAGTATTAGCATGAATTGTGATTATGAATAGCCAGAACGGAGAGCACAGATTGTAAAGGTCAAACTAATATTAATACGTAGTATTACCATGAATTGTGATTATGAATAGCCAGAACGGAGAGCACAGATTGTAAAGGTCAAACTAATATTAATACGTAGTATTACCATGAATTGTGATTATGAATAGCCAGAACGGAGAGCACAGATTGTAAAGGTCAAACTAATATTAATACGTAGTATTACCATGAATTGTGATTATGAATAGCCAGAACGGAGAGCACAGATTGTAAAGGTCAAACTAATATTAATACGTAGTATTAGCATGAATTGTGATTATGAATAGCCAGATCGGAGAGCACAGATTGTAAAGGTCAAACTAATATTAATACGTAGTATAACCATGAATTTAGATAATGAATAGCCAGAATGGAGAGCACAGATTGTAAAGGTCAAACTAATATTAATACGTAGTATTACCATGAATTGTGATTATGAATAGCCAGAATGGAGAGCACAGATAGTAAAGGTCAAACTAATATTAATACGTAGTAATAGCATGAATTGTGATTATGAATAGCCAGAACGGAGAGCACAGATTGTAAAGGTCAAACTAATATTAATACGTAGTATTACCATGAATTTTGATTATGAATAGCCAGAACGGAGAGCACAGATTGTAAAGGTCAAACTAATATTAATACGTAGTATTACCATGAATTGTGATTATGAATGGCCAGAACGGAGAGCTTAGATTGTAAAGGTCAAACTAATATTAATACGTAGTATTAGCATGAATTGTGATTATGAATAGCCAGAACGGAGAGCACAGATTGTAAAGGTCAAACTAATATTAATACGTAGTATTACCATGAATTGTGATTATGAATAGCCAGAACGGAGAGCACAGACTGTAAAGGTCAAACTAATATTAATACGTAGTATTACCATGAATTGTGATTATGAATAGCCAGAACGGAGAGCACAGATTGTAAAGGTCAAACTAATATTAATACGTAGTATTACCATGAATTGTGATTATGAATAGCCAGAACGGAGAGCACAGATTGTAAAGGTCAAACTAATATTAATACGTAGTATTACCATGAATTGTGATTATGAATAGCCAGAACGCAGAGCACAGATTGTAAAGGTCAAACTAATATTAATACGTAGTATTACCATGAATTGTGATTATGAATAGCCATAACTGGAACCACAGACTGTAAAGGTCAAACTAATATTAATACGTAGTATTACCATGAATTGTGATTATGAATAGCCAGAACGGAGAGCACAGACTGTAAAGGTCAAACTAATATTAATACGTAGTATTAGCATGAATTGTGATTATGAATAGCCAGAACGGAGAGCACAGATTGTAAAGGTCAAACTAATATTAATACGTAGTATTAGCATGAATTGTGATTATGAATAGCCAGAACGGAGAGCACAGATTGTAAAAGTCAAACTAATATTAATACGTAGTATTAGCATGAATTGTGATTATGAATAGCCAGAACGGAGAGCACAGATTGTAAAGGTCAAACTAATATTAATACGTAGTATTAGCATGAATTGTGATTGTGAATAGCCAGAACGGAGAGCACAGATTGTAAAGGTCAAACTAATATTAATACGTAGTATTAGCATGAATTGTGATTATGAATAGCCAGGACGGAGAGCACAGATTGTAAAGGTCAAACTAATATTAATACGTAGTATTACCATGAATTGTGATTATGAATAGCCAGAACGGAGAGCACAGATTGTAAAGGTCAAACTAATATTAATACGTAGTATTACCATGAATTGTGATTATGAATAGCCAGAACGGAGAGCACAAATTGTAAAGGTCAAACTAATATTAATACGTAGTATTACCATGAATTGTGATTATGAATAGCCAGAACAGAGAGCACAGATTGTAAAGGTCAAACTAATATTAATACGTAGTATTAGCATGAATTGTGATTATGAATAGCCAGAACGGAGAGCACAGATTGTAAAGGTCAAACTAATATTAATACGTAGTATTAGCATGAATTGTGATTATGAATAGCCAGAACGGAGAGCACAGATTGTAAAGGTCAAACTAATATTAATACGTAGTATTACCATGAATTGTGATTATGAATAGCCAGAACGGAGAGCACAGACTGTAAAGGTCAAACTAATATTAATACGTAGTATTACCATGAATTGTGATTATGAATAGCCAGAACGGAGAGCACAGATTGTAAAGGTCAAACTAATATTAATACGTAGTATTACCATGAATTGTGATTATGAATAGCCAGAACGGAGAGCACAGATTGTAAAGGTCAAACTAATATTAATACGTAGTATTACCATGAATTGTGATTATGAATAGCCAGAACGCAGAGCACAGACTGTAAAGGTCAAACTAATATTAATACGTAGTATTACCATGAATTGTGATTATGAATAGCCAGAACGGAGAGCACAGATTGTAAAGGTCAAACTAATATTAATACGTAGTATTAGCATGAATTGTGATTATGAATAGCCAGAACGGAGAGCACAGACTGTAAAGGTCAAACTAATATTAATACGTAGTATTACCATGAATTGTGATTATGAATAGCCAGAACGTAGCACAGACTGTAAAGGTCAAATTAATATTAATACGTAGTATTAGCATGAATTGTGATTATGAATAGCCAGAACGGAGAGCACAGATTGTAAAGGTCAAACTAATATTAATACGTAGTATTAGCATGAATTGTGATTATGAATAGCTATAACTGGAACCACAGACTATAAAGGTCAAAGTAATAATAATACGTAGTATTAGCATGAATTGTGATTATGAATAGCCATAACTGGGACCAAAAACTGTAGTTAACTGTCAAGGTGAAACTAATATTAATACGCAATAGTAGCATGAACTGGGATTATGAACTGCCAGAAATGGGACCAAAAACTGTAGTTAAACCGTCTAGGTCAAACTAATATTAATAACTAATAGTAGCATGAACTGTATTTATGAACTGCCAGAACTGGGACCAAAAACTGTAGTTAACTGTCAAGGGCAGACTAATATTAATACCTAATAGTAGCATGAACTGTATTTATGAACTGCCAGAACTGGGACCAAAAACTGTAGTTAAATGTAAAGGTACATACTATTAAAGTAAAATGAATACTCCTAGTAATAAGTAACAGTTGTATGAGCTGTGTTTATGAAACGTTACTGGTATATTAAAACAAACACATTTAACTGTCGATTATGAAAGTACACATAAAACAGCCTGATTTACGCTTATTTTCAATTCACCAGATCGTAACATTTCCCTGTATAAATAATATCACTGTTATTTGTTGAGTGTTAATGTTACACGTGTTTCCCACAACAATGAGTTCCATTGCAGTATTTATTGTTTGGTGGTCCACTGCCCAAATTATTTCCACAAAGAAGATTTATTCTTTCACTTTTAGTTATTTTAACATGTTTTTGGAGGGTAACAATTGTTGGATTTCTCCCGTCACAATTGGGTAAAAACCTAAACATCGTTTCTACGTGGTATAACCTACATATTTTTCAAGAATTAAATGTAAAACACATCTTATTAAATTGATATTTTGGTTTGACTTATACTGCAAAAACTCTTACAACTTATAACATTGAAGCTAACCTGGAAACACACTTAATAAATCTTAATTGTGTAATATAATATTACAATATTGTACTATCATACAAATCATATCAAGTTAAAGATTTGTATTTATCTTTAGTTATACGCTATGTACGAGTTTCACAGAAATATCCACGCACAAACATTTTAGAATAAAGGAAGATGAAGTGTTTGTTTTGTTTTTTATTAGATTAGCATGTAAGATAGAATTTAGTGATTATTTTGTACAGTTATAATTCGATTATCATAGTTTAATTATGTACAATTTACATTTCATACTTGCAAAATCCTAGGGTATTACCATGTCGAAACGTCAAAGAAATTTTCGTATTGGCAGTGGAGTAGCAAGCCCCACCCACTATGAACCAAGCAGCAGTGAATATCGGTTCGTTTGATTTACAATAACAAATCAAGCTTAGAAGTAAGAAATTAAATCATTATTTATATTAAAATAATAATTAATAATGACAATAATACAATGAATATTGAAGTAAAGAATTAACAACAATAAAACAAACTTGTATATTTATTGACAGTTACTTTGTAAAATTAAGACGAAAGTGTAGTGGAGAGGTGGCATTTTCCCCTGTACTGCTGAAACCCCTACATGCTCTACATATCACGCAGGTCTCAATATTACTGACCTAATTGTAAATATATTTTAAGTTATTATGAATTAGTTAAGTTCAACACATGACAATGCTAAACATTCAGTAATCGTGGTTAGCCAATTAATTAACAATCTAAAAACTAAGTACATGTAAACATATACTTTGCTTTATTAGATCTGTATATATGCATATAAATATAGACATATTTACATTATATAAATTATTATATAGATAAATAAATATCTATATAAATATATGATCGCAATAGTTGCAAATAACATACACACCAACTGCAGTAGTTCATTTTACGTGTAGGGATGTCAGCTTTAGGGTAAACTATTGTGTGGTTGAGAGATTTTAAAGGCCGGAAAATTAGCGAACAATTTAGTTTGTATCCCAGTCTGCATCCTTAATGATCCTCGAGTTGAAGAGGTTTTATCTGCATTGTGTTGTGTATAGAGTATAAAAACCCCTCTCTTGTTCAACAATAATAATGATGTAAGTTTGTAATGAATTATATTGTATATTTAATGTAATTTTCTACACTTACAGGACTACTAATCGTACTTATTGGAACATCTTGAAAGTACTTTCAGTACACATTAAGTTTTGTAAATTTGAAAACATTAAGAATGACTGTAACTAAAGATGAATTCAATATTTGAATTTGTTTCTATAGAAATGAGTCAATAATTATTTATTACAAAAATGTTGTCATCGGATTCCTCAGGCACATAATATGTGTAATGTTGCAAGTTTCCAACACCTCAAACTGTGAGTTTTTATTTGTTAGTTTTTAGGATTATTAAACCATCAATAACATAATGTTAATCGATGTTTACATTGTACTTGTAAACTAGCCGACTGCCCGTGCTTCTCTACGGGTTGGTCATCTGTGCCAGCTAATCCTTCCCCTGTGGTTTCCTGTTGCCCATCAATATAAAACCCACATCAATATTAAGAGCTTGCCTGCAGCCTCGCCATATAACAGTATTGCACAGTAGCCACGTTTTTATGAGTTATGTTCTAATATCTAATAATCTTGAAATATAGAGATCAGACTCAGATAAAATATGTCCTACAGAAGATTATATCTCGTGACTTAGCAATCCACACAGGTTTGGCCCAGTCGATCGTAAGTCGTCAAGATATACTGTATACACACACACACACACACACACACACACACACACACACACACACACACACACACACACACACACACACACACACACACACACACACACACACACACACACACACACACACACACACACACACACACACACACACACACACACACACACACACACACACACACAAATATAGATTTACTTTTAGTTTATTTTACGATCCTAATCAAATATTCAACACTTGATTAGCCTTCCTTAAGATGCTCCACCGTAATTCATAAAGTATATAAAAACTCATGCTATGTAGGTTTGCTTGGGTAAAAAGACTGTGTTATGTATATTTATATCTCGCTTTAGAATACTAACAGACTAGTTATTGTCAAGTTATAATTGTTCACCAATAGGTTAACTGAAATAATGAAATGAAATAATGAAACTTATTTCCTGTACATTACAATTTACATTTCACAATACTAAAAGGAAATATCACTGGCCACGGTTCTAACTATGTAGCCAGAGTTTGAAACAAAATACATTTTCTTTAAAAACTAAAAGTTATATTCAGTCCAGTCCTCTGTGATCGACACTTAAACTGCCATTCCATGTAGCATCTATTTACAAACAATTATATATTTACAGATATTATGCATATATTAAAAAGTAATAATAAAATATTAATAAACGTAACGAATAACGATCAAAACATTTTCAGTTTTTCACCTTCTTTCAGAGTTCTTTAAACCTTACATTAAAACATTATTTAAAAAGTAAACATCGGAGTAGGAAAAGAGCCAAGACTTGATACTTTTACTAAACATGTTGAAATTGGTGCATTCTTTTGTATTTTGCGGCAGCTCATTAAAATATTTAGGTCCATATTATTGAAAGCAATTTCTATAAATTGATTTATCAACTTTTGAAGTTTGAAAAATTCTTAAATTATTTTTTCTTATATCGTGAAATAAATGTGTGGTTCCTTTTTTACCACTTCTAAGGTAAAAAATTCGTAACACTGTGTAGACACAAAGAGGCTAGAAAGGTAGAATGTTTAACTGAATATACAGAGGAAATGAGCTGTCTCTTCTGTTTTTGGCTAACATTATACGCAGAAAAAGATTTTGTGTGATTCTTAATTTTTTAATCTGTGTCAGTCGTTCCTGCCCAACATACAATTCCGTATTGTAACTTGGAGTGAATTAATGCGAAATACAGTTCTCTCAACAAAACTGCGTCACAAAAATATTGCAGGAAGTAATATTTTCTTACGCTAAATCTGATTTTATTATGTAAACCAGCTATTATCAATTTAGTTCTATTATCAGCTTTGAGAATGACATCTGTAAGGCGTCCAAACAAGGTTAGTTAATGTGTGCACTAACCTGGACAAACCTGAGGACCATGAAATTGTATTTAGCATCAAATCTCGAGGACACGATCTATTAATAGAGTCATAACATTATAATAATTCGTTCGAAGCCGCAAGTTTCGATACTAAATGTGAATCATATTTAGCATCAAATATCGAGGACACGATCTGTTTATAGAGTTATAAAATTATAATAATTCGTCCGAAGTCGCAAGTTTCGATACTAAATGTGAATCATATTTAGCATCAAATCTCGAGGACTCGATCTGTTTATAGAGTTATAAAATTATAATAATTCGTCCGAAGTCGCAATTTTCGATACTATATGTGAATCATATTTAGCATCAAATCTCGAGGACACGATCTGTTTATAGAGTTATAACATTATAATAATTCGTCCGAAGTCGCAATTTTCGATACTAAATGTGAATCATATTTAGCATCAAATCTCGAGGACACGATCTGTTTATAGAGTTATAACATTATAATAATTCGTCCGAAGTCGCAAGTTTCGATACTAAATGTGAATCATATTTAGCATCATATCTCGAGGACACGATCTGTTTATAGAGTTATAAAATTATAATAATTCGTCCGAAGTCGCAATTTTCGATACTAAATGTGAATCATATTTAGCATCATATCTCGAGGACACGATCTGTTTATAGAGTTATAAAATTATAATAATTCGTCCGAAGTCGCAAGTTCCGATACTAAATGTGAATCATATTTAGCATCAAATCTCGAGGACTCGATCTGTTTATAGAGTTATAAAATTATAATAATTCGTCCGAAGTCGCAATTTTCGATACTATATGTGAATCATATTTAGCATCAAATCTCGAGGACTCGATCTGTTTATAGAGTTATAAAATTATAATAATTCGTCCGAAGTCGCAATTTTCGATACTAAATGTGAATCATATTTAGCATCAAATCTCGAGGACACGATCTGTTTATAGAGTTATAACATTATAATAATTCGTCCGAAGTCGCAAGTTTCGATACTAAATGTGAATCATATTTAGCATCATATCTCGAGGACACGATCTGTTTATAGAGTTATAAAATTATAATAATTCGTCCGAAGTCGCAATTTTCGATACTAAATGTGAATCATATTTAGCATCAAATCTCGAGGACACGATCTGTTTATAGAGTTATAACATTATAATAATTTGTCCGAAGTCGCAAGTTTCGATACTAAATGTGAATCATATTTAGCATCAAATCTCGAGGACACGATCTGTTTATAGAGTTATAAAATTATAATAATTCGTTCGAAGTCACAAGTTTCGGTACTATATGTGAATCATATTTAGCATCAAATATCGAGGACACGATCTGTTTATAGAGTTATAAAATTATAATAATTCGTCCGAAGTCGCAATTTTCGATACTAAATGTGAATCATATTTAGCATCAAATATCGAGGACACGATCTGTTTATAGAGTTATAAAATTATAATAATTCGTCCAAAGTCACAATTTTCAATACTAAATGTGAATCATATTTAGCATCAAATCTCGAGGACACGATCTGTTTATAGAGTTATAACATTATAATAATTCGTCCGAAGTCGCAAGTTTCGATACTAAATGTGAATCATATTTAGCATCAAATCTCGAGGACACGATCTGTTTATAGAGTTATAACATTATAATAATTCGTCCGAAGTCACAAGTTTCGATACTATATGTGAATCATATTTAGCATCAAATATCGAGGACACGATCTGTTTATAGAGTTATAACATTATAATAATTCGTCCGAAGTCGCAAGTTTCGATACTAAATGTGAATCATATTTAGCATCAAATCTCGAGGACTCGATCTGTTTATAGAGTTATAACATTATAATAATTCGTCCGAAGTCGCAAGTTTCGATACTAAATGTGAATCATATTTAGCATCAAATCTCGAGGACACGATCTGTTTATAGAGTTATAACATTATAATAATTCGTCCGATGTCGCAAGCTTCGATACTAAATGTGAATCATATTTAGCATCACATCTCGAGGGCAGGACCTGTTTATAGAGTTATAACATTATAATAATTCGTCCGAAGTCGCAAGTTTCGATACTAAATGTGAATCATATTTAGCATCAAATCTCGAGGACTCGATCTGTTTATAGAGTTATAAAATTATAATAATTCGTCCGAAGTCGCAATTTTCGATACTAAATGTGAATCATATTTAGCATCAAATCTCGAGGACACGATCTGTTTATAGAGTTATAAAATTATAATAATTCGTCCGAAGTCGCAATTTTCGATACTAAATGTGAATCATATTTAGCATCAAATCTCGAGGGCAGGACCTGTTTATAGAGTTATAACATTATAATAATTCGTCCGAAGTCGCAAGTTTCGATACTAAACGTGAATCATATTTAGCATCATATCTCGAGGACACGATCTGTTTATAGAGTTATAAAATTATAATAATTCGTCCGAAGTCGCAAGTTTCGATACTAAATGTGAATCATATTTAGCATCAAATCTCGAGGACTCGATCTGTTTATAGAGTTATAAAATTATAATAATTCGTCCGAAGTCGCAATTTTCGATACTATATGTGAATCATATTTAGCATCAAATCTCGAGGACTCGATCTGTTTATAGAGTTATAAAATTATAATAATTCGTCCGAAGTCGCAATTTTCGATACTAAATGTGAATCATATTTAGCATCAAATCTCGAGGACACGATGTGTTTATAGAGTTATAACATTATAATAATTCGTCCGAAGTCGCAAGTTTCGATACTAAATGTGAATCATATTTAGCATCACATCTCGAGGGCAGGACCTGTTTATAGAGTTATAACATTATAATAATTCGTCCGAAGTCGCAAGTTTCGATACTAAATGTGAATCATATTTAGCATCAAATCTCGAGGACTCGATCTGTTTATAGAGTTATAAAATTATAATAATTCGTCCGAAGTCGCAATTTTCGATACTAAATGTGAATCATATTTAGCATCAAATCTCGAGGACACGATCTGTTTATAGAGTTATAACATTATAATAATTCGTCCGAAGTCGCAAGTTTCGATACTAAATGTGAATCATATTTAGCATCATATCTCGAGGACACGATCTGTTTATAGAGTTATAAAATTATAATAATTCGTCCGAAGTCGCAATTTTCGATACTAAATGTGAATCATATTTAGCATCAAATCTCGAGGACACGATCTGTTTATAGAGTTATAACATTATAATAATTCGTCCGAAGTCGCAAGTTTCGATACTAAATGTGAATCATATTTAGCATCATATCTCGAGGACACGATCTGTTTATAGAGTTATAAAATTATAATAATTCGTCCGAAGTCGCAAGTTTCGATACTAAATGTGAATCATATTTAGCATCAAATCTCGAGGACTCGATCTGTTTATAGAGTTATAAAATTATAATAATTCGTCCGAAGTCGCAATTTTCGATACTATATGTGAATCATATTTAGCATCAAATCTCGAGGACTCGATCTGTTTATAGAGTTATAAAATTATAATAATTCGTCCGAAGTCGCAATTTTCGATACTAAATGTGAATCATATTTAGCATCAAATCTCGAGGACACGATCTGTTTATAGAGTTATAAAATTATAATAATTCGTCCGAAGTCGCAAGTTTCGATACTAAATGTGAATCATATTTAGCATCATATCTCGAGGACACGATCTGTTTATAGAGTTATAAAATTATAATAATTCGTCCGAAGTCGCAATTTTCGATACTAAATGTGAATCATATTTAGCATCAAATCTCGAGGACACGATCTGTTTATAGAGTTATAACATTATAATAATTTGTCCGAAGTCGCAAGTTTCGATACTAAATGTGAATCATATTTAGCATCAAATATCGAGGACACGATCTGTTTATAGAGTTATAAAATTATAATAATTCGTCCGAAGTCGCAATTTTCGATACTAAATGTGAATCATATTTAGCATCAAATATCGAGGACACGATCTGTTTATAGAGTTATAAAATTATAATAATTCGTCCGAAGTCGCAATTTTCGATACTAAATGTGAATCATATTTAGCATCAAATCTCGAGGACACGATCTGTTTATAGAGTTATAACATTATAATAATTCGTCCGAAGTCGCAAGTTTCGATACTAAATGTGAATCATATTTAGCATCAAATCTCGAGGACACGATCTGTTTATAGAGTTATAACATTATAATAATTTGTCCGAAGTCGCAAGTTTCGATAATAAATGTGAATCATATTTAGCATCAAATCTCGAGGACTCGATCTGTTTATAGGGTTATAACATTATAATAATTCGTCCGAAGTCGCAAGTTTCGATACTAAATGTGAATCATATTTAGCATCAAATCTCGAGGACACGATCTGTTTATAGAGTTATAACATTATAATAATTCGTCCGATGTCGCAAGCTTGGATACTAAATGTGAATCATATTTAGCATCACATCTCGAGGGCAGGACCTGTTTATAGAGTTATAAAATTATAATAATTCGTCCGAAGTCGCAAGTTTCGATACTAAATGTGAATCATATTTAGCATCAAATCTCGAGGACTCGATCTGTTTATAGAGTTATAAAATTATAATAATTCGTCCGAAGTCGCAATTTTCGATACTAAATGTGAATCATATTTAGCATCAAATCTCGAGGACACGATCTGTTTATAGAGTTATAACATTATAATAATTCGTCCGAAGTCACAATTTTCGATACTAAATGTGAATCATATTTAGCTTCAAATCTCGAGGACACGATCTGTTTATAGAGTTATAACATTATAATAATTCGTCCGAAGTCGCAAGTTTCGATACTAAATGTGAATCATATTTAGCATCATATCTCGAGGACACGATCTGTTTATAGAGTTATAAAATTATAATAATTCGTCCGAAGTCGCAATTTTCGATACTAAATGTGAATCATATTTAGCATCAAATCTCGAGGACACGATCTGTTTATAGAGTTATAACATTATAATAATTCGTCCGAAGTCGCAAGTTTCGATACTAAACGTGAATCATATTTAGCATCATATCTCGAGGACACGATCTGTTTATAGAGTTATAAAATTATAATAATTCGTCCGAAGTCGCAAGTTTCGATACTAAATGTGAATCATATTTAGCATCAAATCTCGAGGACTCGATCTGTTTATAGAGTTATAAAATTATAATAATTCGTCCGAAGTCGCAAGTTTCGATACTAAATGTGAATCATATTTAGCATCAAATCTCGAGGACTCGATCTGTTTATAGAGTTATAACATTATAATAATTCGTCCGAAGTCGCAAGTTTCGATACTAAATGTGAATCATATTTAGCATCACATCTCGAGGGCAGGACCTGTTTATAGAGTTATAACATTATAATAATTCGTCCGAAGTCGCAAGTTTCGATACTAAATGTGAATCATATTTAGCATCAAATCTCGAGGACTCGATCTGTTTATAGAGTTATAAAATTATAATAATTCGTCCGAAGTCGCAATTTTCGATACTAAATGTGAATCATATTTAGCATCAAATCTCGAGGACACGATCTGTTTATAGAGTTATAACATTATAATAATTCGTCCGAAGTCGCAAGTTTCGATACTAAATGTGAATCATATTTAGCATCATATCTCGAGGACACGATCTGTTTATAGAGTTATAAAATTATAATAATTCGTCCGAAGTCGCAATTTTCGATACTAAATGTGAATCATATTTAGCATCAAATCTCGAGGACACGATCTGTTTATAGAGTTATAACATTATAATAATTCGTCCGAAGTCGCAAGTTTCGATACTAAATGTGAATCATATTTAGCATCATATCTCGAGGACACGATCTGTTTATAGAGTTATAAAATTATAATAATTCGTCCGAAGTCGCAAGTTTCGATACTAAATGTGAATCATATTTAGCATCAAATCTCGAGGACTCGATCTGTTTATAGAGTTATAAAATTATAATAATTCGTCCGAAGTCGCAATTTTCGATACTATATGTGAATCATATTTAGCATCAAATCTCGAGGACTCGATCTGTTTATAGAGTTATAAAATTATAATAATTCGTCCGAAGTCGCAATTTTCGATACTAAATGTGAATCATATTTAGCATCAAATCTCGAGGACACGATCTGTTTATAGAGTTATAAAATTATAATAATTCGTCCGAAGTCGCAAGTTTCGATACTAAATGTGAATCATATTTAGCATCATATCTCGAGGACACGATCTGTTTATAGAGTTATAAAATTATAATAATTCGTCCGAAGTCGCAATTTTCGATACTAAATGTGAATCATATTTAGCATCAAATCTCGAGGACACGATCTGTTTATAGAGTTATAACATTATAATAATTTGTCCGAAGTCGCAAGTTTCGATACTAAATGTGAATCATATTTAGCATCAAATATCGAGGACACGATCTGTTTATAGAGTTATAAAATTATAATAATTCGTCCGAAGTCGCAATTTTCGATACTAAATGTGAATCATATTTAGCATCAAATATCGAGGACACGATCTGTTTATAGAGTTATAAAATTATAATAATTCGTCCGAAGTCGCAATTTTCGATACTAAATGTGAATCATATTTAGCATCAAATCTCGAGGACACGATCTGTTTATAGAGTTATAACATTATAATAATTCGTCCGAAGTCGCAAGTTTCGATACTAAATGTGAATCATATTTAGCATCAAATCTCGAGGACACGATCTGTTTATAGAGTTATAACATTATAATAATTTGTCCGAAGTCGCAAGTTTCGATAATAAATGTGAATCATATTTAGCATCAAATCTCGAGGACTCGATCTGTTTATAGGGTTATAACATTATAATAATTCGTCCGAAGTCGCAAGTTTCGATACTAAATGTGAATCATATTTAGCATCAAATCTCGAGGACACGATCTGTTTATAGAGTTATAACATTATAATAATTCGTCCGATGTCGCAAGCTTGGATACTAAATGTGAATCATATTTAGCATCACATCTCGAGGGCAGGACCTGTTTATAGAGTTATAAAATTATAATAATTCGTCCGAAGTCGCAAGTTTCGATACTAAATGTGAATCATATTTAGCATCAAATCTCGAGGACTCGATCTGTTTATAGAGTTATAAAATTATAATAATTCGTCCGAAGTCGCAATTTTCGATACTAAATGTGAATCATATTTAGCATCAAATCTCGAGGACACGATCTGTTTATAGAGTTATAACATTATAATAATTCGTCCGAAGTCACAATTTTCGATACTAAATGTGAATCATATTTAGCTTCAAATCTCGAGGACACGATCTGTTTATAGAGTTATAACATTATAATAATTCGTCCGAAGTCGCAAGTTTCGATACTAAATGTGAATCATATTTAGCATCATATCTCGAGGACACGATCTGTTTATAGAGTTATAAAATTATAATAATTCGTCCGAAGTCGCAATTTTCGATACTAAATGTGAATCATATTTAGCATCAAATCTCGAGGACACGATCTGTTTATAGAGTTATAACATTATAATAATTCGTCCGAAGTCGCAAGTTTCGATACTAAACGTGAATCATATTTAGCATCATATCTCGAGGACACGATCTGTTTATAGAGTTATAAAATTATAATAATTCGTCCGAAGTCGCAAGTTTCGATACTAAATGTGAATCATATTTAGCATCAAATCTCGAGGACTCGATCTGTTTATAGAGTTATAAAATTATAATAATTCGTCTGAAGTCGCAATTTTCGATACTATATGTGAATCATATTTAGCATCAAATCTCGAGGACTCGATCTGTTTATAGAGTTATAAAATTATAATAATTCGTCCGAAGTCGCAATTTTCGATACTAAATGTGAATCATATTTAGCATCAAATCTCGAGGACACGATCTGTTTATAGAGTTATAACATTATAATAATTTGTCCGAAGTCGCAAGTTTCGATACTAAATGTGAATCATATTTAGCATCACATCTCGAGGGCAGGACCTGTTTATAGAGTTATAACATTATAATAATTCGTCCGAAGTCGCAAGTTTCGATACTAAATGTGAATCATATTTAGCATCAAATCTCGAGGACACGATCTGTTTATAGAGTTATAACATTATAATAATTCGTCTGAAGTCGCAAGTTTCGATACTAAATGTGAATCATATTTAGCATCATATCTCGAGGACACGATCTGTTTATAGAGTTATAAAATTATAATAATTCGTCCGAAGTCACAAGTTTCGATACTATATGTGAATCATATTTAGCTTCAAATCTCGAGAACACGATCTGTTTATAGAGTTATAACATTATAATAATTCGTCCGAAGTCGCAAATTTCGATACTAAATGTGAATCATATTTAGCATCACATCTCGAGGGCAGGACCTGTTTATAGAGTTATAACATTATAATAATTCGTCCGAAGTCGCAAGTTTCGATAGTAAATGTGAATCATATTTAGCATCACATCTCGAGGGCAGGGCCTGTTTATAGAGTTATAACATTATAATAATTCGTCTGAAGTCGCAAGTTTTGAAACTAAATGTGAATCATATTTAGCATCATATGTCGAGGACACGATCTGTTTATAGAGTTATAAAATTATAATAATTCGTCCGAAGTCGCAAGTTTCGATAGTAAATATGTATTGAATCATAACTTGGTCCATATTGAGATGAAAACCCAGACTGATGTTGTTAATTATATCTAATGAAATGGAATTTCCTTGTTTATTTAGAGGGTGCATCCCCTTTCCTCTTAAGTGAATTATTTGGCTTGGGGCCGGAATCGACTCTAAGTGATTCCAACATTAATCACTTAATGTAAATCACTGGTTAGGTTGATATTAACTTTTCAATTTAGCTTCTGTAAACTTTTGAGGTCATAATTTAACTTATAAAAATCAATTGGAAATTATAATTTTATGTTAAACAACCAATTTTTCATATTAATCCATTATTTTTAATTTTATAAAGTAATTTAAAAATATAAAGAGCTCTTTAAGTATTATTTTTTTAATATGTTATTTTATGAATATTTATTTTATTAGGTCTCTGTTGGTTTAAAGCTGTTTGAGAGTGTTTGTTTTGCTGAAATATTGCTATGGCTCTCTAAAACAAATACATAACATTCATGGAAATGTGCCACCGTTTCCTCGTAGAAAGAATATAAATTGTAACATAGGCCAAACACTGGACCTTTCAGCATTTTGTTGAATGACTGCAATTAGTTCAGTGAGACAAAATGAAACGAAAAAACGAAATAGAAAGAAAAATAACCCTTATTGTTAAAAATAATGCTTGTAAAAAAGAAACAAAACTATCTCTATGAGTATAGAATATTAATAGGCCCAAATATAGATAGTGCATTTTAAAATTTCAGAGATAAGTAATATTGAAAATAAATAAATAAGAAGAAGAAGAATACAGAAATAATAGTTCTAGTATTGAATAAATTGTGTCAATCTGTAATGTCAAAATGACTATACACAAAAGATATTTATTGCATGCATTCAGGAAGTGAAAAATATCTAAGATTGTTGAAAGTGGAAAAGAAGCTACTAGTACATGATGATTTAGGCCTTAAATTGACATTGTCAAGTGTGCACAATCACACCACACACTACCGAACCGAGCGTTGAGCCGAGCACTTATTGACAGTTCATTTGCTCTGTTCGGTGTTACGGGACGATTTTTTCACAACTCCAACCTTAAACTGACTATAAATTTGACAATTGGTCTGTTACATAATATATACTACTCTTCGTATATGGGTGGGCAGGTGGGTCAATACTACTGTAAGTGTATTGGTGGGCGGGTGGGTCAATATCACTGTAAGTGTATGGGTGGGTGGGTGGGTCAATATCACTGTAAGTGTATGGGTGGGAGGGTTGGGTCAATACCACTTTACGTGTATGGGTGGGCGGGTGGGTCAATACCACTGTAAGTGTATGGGTGGGTGGGTCAATATCACTGTACGTGTATGGGTGAGCGGGTGGGTCAATACCACTGTACGTGTATGGGTGGGCGGGTGGGTCAATATCACTGTACGTGTATGGGTGAGCGGGTGGGTCAATATCACTGTACGTGTATGGGTATGTGGGTGGGTCAATATCACTGTACGTGTATGGATGGGCGGGTGGGGTCAATAACACTGTACGTGTATGGGTGGGCGGGTGGGTCAATATCACTGTACGTGTATGGGTGAGTGGGTGGGTCAATATCACTGTACGTGTATGGGTGAGCGGGTGGGTCAATATCACTGTACGTGTATGGGTCAGCGGGCGGGTCAATATCACTGTAAGTGTATGGGTGGGAGGGTTGGGTCAATACCACTTTACGTGTATGGTTGGGTCAATACCACTGTAAGTGTATGGGTGGGTGGGTCAATATCACTGTACGTGTATGGGTGTATGGGTGAGCGGGTGGGTCAATATCACTGTACGTGAATGGGCCCACCCCCAGTTTAAGCTGAAAAATGTATTGTAAAACTGTAATTGATGATCATTATTTTTGTTTTGAATTTAATCACATGATTGTTTAGTGTGTATTTTTAGCTAAACACAAGCTCCCTAATGATCATGAATGTATTTTTAGCTAAACACAAGCTCCCTAATAAGCATGAATGTATTTTTAGCTAACCATAAGCTCCCTAATGAGCATGAATGTATTTTTAGCTGAACACAAGCTACCTAATGAGCATGAATGCATTTTTAGCTAAATACAAGCTACCTAATGATCATGAATGTATTTTTGAAATTATTATAGAAACAATCTAGTAAGGGCCATTATAAATAATTAAAGTTAAAATATTAAACTTTGTTTGTCTTGTATTAGCTATAAAACATATTGTAGTATACCACATATTGAAAATGTGGTAGGATTAATAATGTAATAATGTATATTACTAATTAAACATGTATCTAGTGTTCAAATATACGTAATCACAAAACGTACACGTGTAGTCTGAATATAATGCACAGTTGTGGAACTTCGTTTGTTTAACATATAGGCCTACGAATTAATTTGAAACTTGATGCTCCCTAAAATCCAATTACATTAGAGGTTATGAGAAATCATAGTTACACTCCGTAGTGAAACTCGATCAATCTGTTAGTATATGTATGTAGGATGTAGATAATGTAAGGCATGGTTTAATAGCCCCAACATGTAACAACTAAAAACTCACAGTTTGAGATGTTGGTAACTTACAATATTACAACAACGATAAATATTACATAAACTATGTGCTATCCTGAGGAATAAAATGAGAACTATTTGGTAATATGTGACTATTTACTAATCTTTATGGAAAAAATTTGAAATATTAAATTCGCCTTTAGTTAAAGTAATTCTTTGAATGTTTAGTATAGAGTGTGTTTAATAGGTGTTTCGAATTTTAAAAACTAAAATGTCTAATAATGGCAGGTTTGTAAGTGTAGGACATTATAATAACAGACAAAATATAATTAATTACAAACTTACATCACCAGAGAAGAGTTTTTATACTCAATACACAAAATGAGGAGAAAACCTCTTCAGTTCATTAGGGATGCAGACTGGGATGCAAACTAAATTGTTCGCTAATTTTCCGGCCTTTAAAATCTCTGTAACACAATAGGCTAGCCTAAAGTTGACCTCCCTACTCCTAAAACGAACCACTGTGGTTGGTAAAAAAATATGGTTCGTATATTATTAAAAATATTACTTGATACCTTGTAAATCCATTTTTCTTTATATTTTTTCTATAAATTTAACGCCCCTTTTAGTGTTTCACTCATTACAGATCGTATGTAATAGAGGAAATTAAATTATATAAATAAGATATATATAGTATATATATATATATATATATATATATACTATATATATATATATATAGTTTACGTTTACTTACTCGTTATGCTGTTTGCTCCTTACAAATCATAACTGGGTAAGTACAATCATTGGATGTACATTAATTTATGTAGCCACAGATATATTGTAACTTAAAACCCACTGAATAATTACATTTAAACTATCTAGATGGTATTGCTTGCCAAGGCACTTAGTCCCTGGCAGCTAGAAATGAATGCTCTGTCTAACGAACTGAATAAATAACAACAGCCGACAGTTGGATAAGTAAAAACAACAGTTAATCTTATATGGTTACAATTCAGTATAAGATACTTCAATTAATAATCGGATTACAATAGAAATAATGCAGAGCCAAATTGAAAACAATAAATACAATTTTCAAATGCAGTAATGATGGATTAATTAATAGGGTGAACAAGGAATGTTTTACATTGACAGTGGCCTTGACCGGAGGGTTCCGATGTTATCGTAAGATAACCGCAGAATCAAGTGAGCAGACACGAACCCGGCAACTCTAATTAGAACAGTACAAGTAAACGCCACACAACACAAATTTATTACAATATAAGCACAAAATGCACAAATATACTACAATACAAGCACAAAATGCACAAATATTATGTTGATCATTATATTATATTATATATAATATTATATATAATATTATTATTT
>JAQJVL010000077.1:1528818-1598258 GCA_035578905.1 Stictocephala bisonia | reverse complement strand
TGTAAACCAGCTATTATCAATTTAGTTCTATTATCAGCTTTGAGAATGACATCTGTGAGGCGTCCAAACATGGTTAGGTAATGTGTGCACTAACCTGGACAAACCTGAGGACCATGAAATTGTATTTAGCATCAAATCTCGAGGACACGATCTATTAATAGAGTCATAACATTATAATAATTCGTTCGAAGCCGCAAGTTTCGATACTAAATGTGAATCATATTTAGCATCAAATATCGAGGACACGATCTGTTTATAGAGTTATAACATTATAATAATTCGTCCGAAGTGGCAAGTTTCGATACTAAATGTGAATCATATTTAGCATCAAATCTCGAGGACACGATCTGTTTATAGAGTTATAACATTATAATAATTCGTCCGAAGTCGCAAGTTTCGATACTAAATGTGAATCATATTTAGCATCATATCTCGAGGACACGATCTGTTTATAGAGTTATAACATTATAATAATTCGTCCGAAGTCGCAAGTTTCGATACTATATGTGAATCATATTTAGCATCAAATCTCGAGGACACGATCTGTTTATAGAGTTATAACATTATAATAATTCATCCGAAGTCGCAAGTTTCGATACTAAATGTGAATCATATTTAGTATCATATCTCGAGGACACGATCTGTTTATAGAGTTATAACATTATAATAATTCGTTCGAAGCCGCAAGTTTCGATACTAAATGTGAATCATATTTAGCATCAAATCTCGAGGACACGATCTGTTTATAGAGTTATAACATTATAATAATTCGTCCGAAGTCGCAAGTTTCGATACTAAATGTGAATCATATTTAGTATCATATCTCGAGGACACGATCTGTTTATAGAGTTATAACATTATAATAATTCGTCCGAAGTCGCAAGTTTCGATACTAAATGTGAATCATATTTAGCATCATATCTCGAGGACACGACCTGTTTATAGAGTTATAACATTATAATAATACGTCCGAAGTCGCAAGTTTCGATACTAAATGTGAATCATATTTAGCATCACATCTCAAGGCAGGACCTGTTTATAGAGTTATAACATTATAATAATTCGTCCGAAGTCGCAAGTTTCGATACTAAATGTGAATCATATTTAGCATCACATCTCAGGGCAGGACCTGTTTATAGAGTTATAACATTATAATAATACGTTTGAAGCCGCAAGTTTCGATACTAAATGTGAATCATATTTAGCATCATATCTCGAGGACACAATCTGTTTATAGAGTTATAACATTATAATAATTCGTCCGAAGTCGCAAGTTTCGATAGTAAATATGTATTGAATCATAACTTGGTCCATATTGAGATCAAAACCCAGACTAAAGTTGTTAATTATATCTAATGAAATGGAATTTCCTTGTTTATTTAGAGGGTGCATCCCCTTTCCTCTTAAGTGAATTATTTGGCTTGCGGCCGGAATCGACTCTAAGTGATTCCAACATTAATCACTTAATGTAGATTAATGTAAATCACTGGTTAGGTTGATATTAACTTTTCAATTTAGCTCCTGTAAACTTTTGAGGTCATAATTTAACGTATAAAAATCAATTGGAAATTATAATTTTATGTTATACAACCAATTTTTCATATTAATCCATTATTTTTAATTTTATAAAGTAATTTAAAAATATAAAGAGCTCTTTAAGTATTATTTTTTTTAATATGTTATTTTATGAATATTTATTTTATTAGGTCTCTGTTGGTTTAAAGCTGTTTGAGAGTGTTTGTTCTGCTGAAATATTGCTATGGCTCTCTAAAACAAATACATAACATTCATGGAAATGTGCCACCGTTTCCTCGTAGAAAGAATATAAATTGTAACATAGGCCAAACACAGGACCTTTCAGCATTTTGTTGAATGACTGCAATTAGTTCAGTGAGACAAAATGAAACGAAAAAACGAAATAGAAAGAAAAATAACCCTTATTGTTAAAAATAATGCTTGTAAAAAAGAAACAAAATTATCTCTATGAGTATAGAATATTAATAGGTCCAAATATAGATAGTGTATTTTAAAATTTCAGAGATAAGTAATATTGAAAATAAATAAATAATAAGAAGAAGAATACAGAAATAATAGTTCTAGTATTGAATAAATTGTGTCAATCTGTAATGTTAAAATGACTATACACAAAAGAAATTTATTGTATGCATTTAGGAAGTTAAAAATATCTAAGATTGTTGAAAGTGGAAAAGAAGCTACTAGTACATGCTGATTTAGGCCTTAAATTGACATTGTCAAGTGTGCACAATCACACCACACACTACCGAACCGAGCGTTGAGCCGAGCACTTATTAACAGTTCATTTGCTCTGTTCGAAGTTACGGGAACATTTTTTCACAACTCCAACCTTAAACTGACACAGACCAGTTTAAGCTGAAAAATGTATTGTAAAACTGTAATTGGTGATCATTATTTTTGTTTTGAATTTAATCACATGATTGTTTAGTGTGTATTTTTAGCTAAACACAAGCTACCTAATGAGCATGCATGTATTTTTAGCTAAACACAAGCTACTTAATGAGCATAAATGTATTTTTAGCTAAACACAAGCTACTTAATGAGCATGAATGTATTTTTAGCTAAACACAAGCTACCTAATGAGCATGAATGTATTTTTAGCTAAACACAAGCTACTTAATGAGCATGAATGTATTTTTAGCTAAACACAAGCTACCTAATGATCATGAATGTATTTTTAGCTAAACACAAGCTACTTAATGAGCATGAATGTATTTTTAGCTAAACACAAGCTACTTAATGAGCATGAATGTATTTTTAGCTAAACACAAGCTCCCTAATGAGCATGAATGTATTTTTAGATAAACACAAGCTACCTAATGATCATGAATTTATATTTAGCAAAACACAAGCTACCTAATGATCATGAATTTATTTTTAAAATTATTATAGAAACGATCTAGTAAGGGCCATTTTAAACAATTAAAGTTAAAATATTAAACTTTGTTTGTCTTGTATTAGCTATAAAACATATTGTAGTATACCACATATTGAAAATGTGGTAAGATTATTATTGTAATAATGTATGTTACTAATTAAACATGTATCTAGTGTTCAAATTTACGTAATCACAAAACGTACACGTGTAGTCTGAATATAATGCACAGTTGTGGAACTTCGTTTGTTTAACACATAGGCCTACGAATTAATTTGAAACTTGATGCTCTCTAAAATCCAATTACATTAGAGGTTATGAGAAATCATAGTTACACTCCGTAGTGAAACTCGATCAATCTGTTAGTATATGTATGTAGGATGTAGATAATGTAAGGCATGGTTTAATAGCCCCAACATGTAACAACTAAAAACTCACAGTTTGAGATGTTGGTAACTTACAATATTACAACGATAAATATTACATAAACTATGTGCTATCCTGAGGAATAAAAGGAGAACTATTTGGTAGTATGTGACTATTTACTAATGTTTATGGAAAATATTTCAAATATTAAATTCGTCTTTACTTAAAGTAATTCTTTGAATGTTTAGTATAGAGTGTGTTTAATAAGTGTTTCGAATTTTAAAAACTAAAATGTCTAATAATAGCAGGTCTGTAAGTGTAGAACATTATAATAACAGACAAAATATAATTAATTACAAACTTACATCACCAGAGAAGAGTTTTTATACTCAATACACAAAATGAGGAGAAAACCTCTTCAGTTCATTAGGGATGCACACTGGGATGCAAACTAAATTGGCTAATTTTCCGGACTTTAAAATCTCTGTAACACAATAGGCTACCCTAAAGTTGACCTCCCTACTCCTAAAACGAACTACTGTGTTTGGTAAAAAAATATGGTTCGTATATTATTTAAAATATTACTTGATACCTTGTACATCCATTTTTATTTATATTTTTTCTATAAATTTAACGCCCCTTTTAGTGTTTAACTCATTACAGATCGTATGTAATAGAGGAAATTAAATTATATAAATAAGATATATATATATAGTATATATATATAATAATATATATATATATATATATATATATATATATATATATATATATATATATATAGTTTACGTTTACTTATTCGTTATGCTGTTTGCTCCTTACAAATCATAACTGGGTAAGTACAATAATTGGATGTACATTAATTTATGTAGCCACAGATATATTGTAACTTAAAACCCACTGAATAATTACATTTAAACTATCTAGATGGTATTGCTTGCCAAGGCACTTAGTCCCTGGCAGCTAGAAATGAATGCTCTGTCTAACGAACTGAATAAATAACAACAGCCGACAGTTGGATAAATAAAAACAACAGTTAATCTTATATGGTTACAATTCAGTATAAGATACTTCAATTAATAATCGGATTACAATAGTAATAATGCAGAGCCAAATTGAAAACAATAAATACAATTTTCAAATGCAGTAATGATGGATTAATTAATAGGGTGAACAAGGAATGTTTTACATTGACAGTGGCCTTGACCGGAGGGTTCCGATGTTATCGTAAGATAACCGCAGAGTCAAGTGAGCAGACACGAACCCGGCAACTCTAATTAGAAAAAAAACTTTTGTAAAAAGGGTCAGTTAATACCAAACACGAACTGAGCAACTTCTCTCTGCAGGTAGCGGCGAGGAGGTGGTTGGCTACATAGAGCAGAGGGGGGAGAGAGAGAGGAGAGAGAGAGAGAGAGAGAGAGAGAGAGAGAGAGAGAGAGAGAGAGAGAGAGAGAGAGAGAGAGAGAGAGAGAGAGAGAGAGAGAGACGTTATCTATATATAACTTACATTTCGGCAGTTGAAGCCCGTTCGGTCATATGCATTTCGGCAACTTGCTCATTTTGGTTGTCATTCGAGTGAAAATATTTACTGCGTGCATTTTTAACCTTACCTAACATAACCCAACCTAACATAACCTGACCTAATCTAATCTTACCTAACCTATCCTAATTCACTGCAGTTTCTCTCTTCCTATCCCTCTTCTTCCCCATCAATTGCCGAAATCGGTTTTACAAAAGTTGCCGAGATCATATCTCCCTTCCACCGGAGCAACTAAAAGTTGCCAAATTCGTGCGAGCCCAGTCAGGCCAAGCAACATCCACCGTGGCTGTCCCTTGGATGAGTGACCGTCTAAGCGATCCCGTCCTTGCACGCAGCCCACTTGCCCGGTCACTGGTGGTGGTTCGGAAGTCATTGGTCTCCAGACTAAATGTTCGAAAGGGCTTCTCAGCCCTAAATTCACCTGGTAAAATAAGACACCCTTTAAAGCTTAACTTTTTACTTTTCCCGAAGAAACCCAATACGACGCTTCTAATTGGTACAACTTAAGCCTTTTTAAAATATCTAATATAAATTAAATCTAATTAAAATGTGATATTTTAGTATGATTTTAGTATATTTATAAATGTTTTTTTAGTTTAAGTCAAGCAAAGTTAGAATAATTTAATTTGATATTATTTAGATTCAATACTTGAAGAAGACATGGGTTGTACCAAGACTAAACGTCGTTTAGCTTTTCACCAAATATGGTAAAAGTCCAACAAGCCTTGTCTATCCTAGTATACAAATGTTAAAAATAAGCAAAAGTGGAGAGTAAAATCTTTTTTGTAGGAATAATTTGGGATGATTAAAACCCGGTAATTTTCCAGATGAGTAACCACCAAACAATAATACTGCACTGGAACTCATTATTGTGGGAACAATAAATATTACCAGAGGTAGCATTAACACTCAACAAAGAACAGCGATGTTAATTATACAGGGAATTGTTACGCCCTATTGAATTATAAATAAGGTAAAGCAGACTATTTTAAATTTACTTTCATAATCGACAGTTCAAATTCAAATTTTTTATTTGCATCATAGTTGTAAAAATACATTTCGATGTACGTCAAAATAATAGAATAATATAATATTTCAAATTTGACATCATTTATCATTTAAAAAATAAAGCTCAATTTTCATTAGACAGTAAACAACTAGTGATATTACGTTATGATTATTAAATGGTTTGACAAATTATTGTAACTAAATAATACTAAAAAATGATAATTAATGAAAATATTTTAAAGGCATATATCGTGCTAAAGCTCAGACAAACTATAGAGAACTCTCGGGGACAACTAACGTCTTAATTTTATTTTGAAGTTCCGTAGATTCAGGCATGATTTTATTTCTGCTGGTAACTTATTAAATAGATGAACGCCTTGGTTAAAAATTGAATTTCTACAAATTTTCAGATTAAAGTTGTTTGTCATAAAAATGGATTTTTCTAGTATTAATGTTATGACACAATTTTTTGAAAAATGATTGGTTTTGGAAAATTAAATTACTATTGATGGTAAAGTTAAGATGTTATGCACCCCGAAGTGACCTTCACAGCTCTCAGCCCGACCAAGTCCCCAAACAATCATTAGCACCTTCTTTTGCAATTTGAACTCTCTTTCCAAATTATGCTTACTTGTGAAATCCCAAAAAATAATCCCATAAGACATAACAGATTAAAAAATTCCATAATATGAAGATAAAAAGCTTTCTCGGGTTCCAATATGGCTTAGTTGTCTCATAGCGTTCAGCTTCTCAGAAAGTTGATCTATATTAGAATGCCATTTCATATTATTTTGGATTAAAACACCTAAAAACTTTGTGGAATGTAGAGGATTTACTACAGAGTTATTTAGTTCAAAGCCAATATGCTGAAACTGTTGGTTTGATTGAGCTGAAAATTGTAGTACGGTCGATTTTGAGCTATTAAGATAAAGCCTATTTAGTGAAAACCACTCCATCAATAGCAAATAATAGAAATCGAAGGTGTCTTTCAAAGATTATGGATCGGCAGTCTTTCAAAGTTTATGGGCGTATTTTAAAGCTAATATGAATGATTATGTGAGTGTAGGATTAGTGTGCATGATCTACTGTATTTAGGTTGAATACTAAATATGAATGACGTATTCTCAGAAAGGACAATTGGTTAATATCACAATAGCCAAGGAAAGAAAGGCATCTACAGATGATTTTTCCGAGCCAATTAGCTACCCTGCTGTAGGACTGTCATGAAATGGCACTTTACAAGGAACAGTCGACTTTAGTTAGTAACAATGACTACAATCACTCATCTACTTTCATCATAATCATTCCTCCCTCATATTCACCCGTATTTCTTTAATATCTGTGCGTCTTAGTAATGAATAATAAATAATAAAGAAAATAATAATAATAAATAAATTAGAATTGTACTCTAAAGGTCTTATTGATGTTTTTATTATATATTTAATATGTAATTTAATGCTTGCATTGTATATTTGTCTCTTAAATATGGTTTTTGCTGAGTATATGTTATATTATATTGTTTATTATTCAGCTGAAATACTTGGGAATACTGTATTACCCTGATGTAAAACTTCATGTTACGCCTGCTTCACCATCTTCAGCTTAAACCTGCTTTTTAATAAATCTGCTAGTTAATTCTTGTAGATTTAAAATTTAATGCGTATATTTTTAACAATAATAACCATCTTTTACTGAGAATTAACACTTGTTACCCATTATTCTAACCCTTGGTCGAGTGGGGATCATCTGTATCATTTATGCAAAATAAAAATATTTTTAAAGAATATCGACAGAAAGTTTATAATTTACGTGAAATTTACTACGTGAAATTGAAAATATGATAATAAAACTGTCGGAACGATAACTGTTTGTCCCAATTTTCGATTGCAAGTAAAATCATTAATTATTATGATCTCTAATACCGTTTTTCGTTGAGTGAAGAGAAGTTGCATTATTATGCTTGCTCCGGTTCAGGTCACTCCGATAGTCGGTGTGTGACAGTTCATTTCCTGATTCAGATTTAACCACTTTACTCTCATAATTTATAGTTGAACTACGTAATACATTTACTAGCATAATTAAAGTATTTCTATAGAACAAAACAGTATACATTGCAAATAGAACTCATTGAATTACGCAGTTGTATTATTTCATTAAGAAATACAAAATGTGCAAATATTTTTTATGTAGTGATATCCACTACATATCTAATTGAATATTAAAAGAATTGTTCAAAACCACACAAAACATATAAAATAATATTGAGAGACTTTACTTGATTCTCTAATTTATAAGGGGTTATTTGTAAAGCTACAGCATAATTTATTGTTGCATTTGCACATAAATGTTAAATATCTAAATAAAATTTACCTTCCACCTAATTAATTTTTATTATAAATACTCAATTAATTTACTGTAGTAGAAGATAATGGGGAAATCCAGTGGCTGAGTGGTCCAGACGACTTTGTACACACAATCGGTGCAGAAATATATGTACCCGAGTTTGAGGGTTGTTTACTAAGAAACTAAGAGGCCTATGAAAAATACAATCACATCATTTATTCCTCGTTTAATTGTACACTATGACTTTTCAGTTTTATTATAAGTTTTAATAATTTTCATCCTAGTTGGAACAAAAAAGTACCGGAACATTAACTAGTTTTCACTGTGGATCATTTTTACAATTTTCTATCGCATTCATATTTTACTAAATGGTTGACATGAATATTTAGCGTTTAGTTTTATAAATTTCCAAGAAAAAAGTTCTATTCAATTTCCTGAAAGAAAGTTTTCTTGGCTCCTAGAGTTATGCATGTGTAAAATCCTTGAGATTCACCTATAGTGAAACGAGGAAAACAATGGTGTTATTGTATTTTCAAAGGCTTCTTAGTTTTTTAGTAAATAACCTTAAAACTCAGGTACTCACAATTTCTGCGCCAACAGGTTCTTAGGTTCGAATCTAGTGATACCGTAGGTTTGAATCCTGGCCTTTACTGTTATATTTTATCAGTAACGTTCACTTTGTACTGTATTGGTTCTCCCCCATACTCTGTCTGATAAGTTACTCTTACAGATAAATAGTCCATGGAGAATGGGTTGAGTAAGCTTAAAGAGGAGATCAACCTCACTTTTTAAATAAAAAGATGAGCATTATGGTGTTTTGTTAAATACGTAATGGTTTTGCCGTTGGAATGAAATAAATATATAAATGAATGCTATATCAGTCGCAGAGATTTGGTTTACAAATGTACGGAATACATTTTAAACCAATACTGGACAATTTTAATGTTTATAATCAATTGAAATTTATATTTAAACACTGCTTGTAAAAACTACTGTCTGATATCATGTTGGAAGTTTTAATTGACATTATTTTTTAGAATAATGTAAGAAAATTAATTGCAACATTTGACTCTATTACGTTAAAATTTATTTCCATAGTATATATATATAGTGCATTCTAAATGACATGTAGAAAATTTTTGAACAAACAATTTTAATTTGTTTTTCCCAGGTCAACTTCTGATAAAAAAAATCCACAGAACTTTATTGATTTAGCCTCATCAATTATTTTATCAGTTGCCATTATCGTAGGTTCATGTAATTTTGTATTATGAGGCCTCAGACCTATGACAATAATAATTTTTAAAAATTTTCGTTTTCAAAATGAAATTGGAAAAATTGAGTGCAGGAATTGAGATTGATAATGACTGAATTTCCAATCATCAACTGAATTTCCTTTAAATCAGATAATCATGTCATCCGCATACTAAATTACATCAACATGTTTCATTGCGTGTTAATATCGTTAAGTAGATTAAAACAGTATATGGCCAAGAATATATCCCTGTGGGACTCCATGCAAAATGTTAATTTTATTACATAAAACATTTGAAACATTTCCTTCGATGGAACAAATTCTCTTGGGGCATTTATTTAGCATTACAGCTCCGTTTCTAGTGAGGATATCAACTCTTTGAAGGTAAAATTCGTAGAATACTTTATTTTTAGAAACACTAATACATTTTATTTATTACATAGTACATGGTGACAATTAAATCATGTAGTTCTATAAAAAACAATTTTATGAAAATGTCAAAATACATTTTGTACAGGCCATTCCAGTGATATTAATTGGTTAATTTTATTACTTCACAGATGATTGCAATGGCACTTTGAGGAGAATAACGATTGCTAAACAACATTCCAATCCATTAGCAATAATTTAACAGGTTATCATAATGAAACGTTAAGATCAGCAAACGTATTTTAAAAAACACAAACAGTGAATTTTAAACAAAAATATCAGATACACTTTCAATGATACTCTAAAAATCCTAACAATTGAAAGGTAAAATACATTTTGTACCTAAATCATTGCATATCATGAAATATGCAGGGATTAACTTTAAAAAAAGTTAACAGTCGTACCTTTTACTCTAAAAGGTGACTCATGTTATCAGTTATTAAAAACAAATCAAGTATGATATTACAATACCGAATATAGAAAATATTTTCAGATTGTATAACCTAGGTAAAACAATTACATATCACTTTTGACATATCTGATGAAGACATAAGGACTATGGTTAATGTATGAATAATATAAAATGTATAGTGGACATCGCCTTGGAGAGCTAAAATAAAATTAATTAACAGCTACTCCAATAAATAAATGAACACTACCGTATATAAATAGATATGGTGCAGATCTTACTATGAGTACTGATTAGTTTGCTGACCTCTAGTAAATAAAGATTGGATAGTAACTACTAAATATTCCAATTTAATATTACGTAATAATAATTGGTGTAAAAATATGCACCATGCTAAATATTTTAGATAAGATTGTAAACACAGATTTTCAGTTTCCAAAAATTTGGTATTTTGGAGTTGTTCTTTTGTTGCAATTCCCATAGATATCCTATAAAAAATATAGCAATAACATTTCGCTGAACCAATAAATCAATAATTAGGTTTATAGCTTACATTTACGTAAACATAGGGTATGTGGAGTAGTATAAATTTTACTAGATAAGTATGTGTATCCATATTGGGTGGTAGTCATACCATCACTGCGTCGTTCGGATTCCACGTTAAACTTTGGGTCTCTTAGTTGCCCTGGTTATTGGGCACTTTTTTTGGAACTTAGTATTTTAATTAGTAACAATGACTACTATCGTTTATCTACACTCATCATATTCGTTCAACCCTCATATTCACCCATATATCTACGATAAGTATCTTGATTCTGAATAATGAATAACAAATATATTTAAAAGACATATACAATCAATAATTATACCACATTGAATTAGTTATATAGTGTGGAAGAGTCCCGGGACAACTTAATAATTTCTGAACGATTACAGACATATGAATAAAACTTGGTACATCATTACTGATCCTATTAATATACTTTTTAAAGTAACTACCATTTTTCTGTCATATCAGGGGGATAGTCTGCAAGGAGTCAGAAGAAAACCTTAAATGCTTAGGTCGAGTAGTATATCAAATTATAGGTCTTTAGTAGTAGAAAATAAACCCACAAATTCAACCTCAAAAGATCCGCTCTTTCAATAATTACGCTGGTTTAAGTTTTTAAAAAGTTACATTGAAGGTCCTGCTCTAGATGGTTTAATATTCTTTTCTTAGCTCGACTTGGGAAAATTATATTTTGCAAATGTCTACTAAACTTAGGAAATATTTTTTTTAGGCTAGTTAGTGGCTCTTCGCTTCCAGTGGAGGATGGCCCACAAGGCGTTCGACAGAAATATTAAATGTAAGCATAGGTAATTTTACAAGATGTACATAATTTTAAAGGATTTGTCCAGCAAAGATGAATACTCCCTCACTATCCGCACCGGCCACGTTCCACAATTTGTAGAAAAGAACACAACTCCCTAATTTATATTGAACTCTTGCAATGAAATTGTTATGTATTATTAATATAATCTTTTAGCCAAATATAATTGTACAAATTTAACTCGAAACTCGTAAATATTTCTTTTGGCTATATAAAAATACTTGCTTTAAATTTTTTCTTAATTTACATTACGTTGTTTATTACTTTTTATCTATTTTATTCTCAACATTTGCACAGAATATATCTTTAATGAGTTATGAACCTAGAAAGGCTAATTAGCTATTTTAGGTAACTATATCTCTCTAAAAATTTCTAAAATTTGTATTTCCCTCAAAACATTTATTACTTATAAGGAGACTAACTCTTTTATTCATAATATTTCAAAAATAATTTTTGGTCGAACAAACTTAAGTTTAAAAGATGATCTAAAGGTCTTATCCTCAGCAAATGTAAATATTTTAAATTCATTTACAGCAATCGTGGAGAGAAAATGGATGATACAGATAAAACAATGTAGAAACGTAGATGTATTCCGTACATTCTAAAGGAAAACAAGTTAACGAACCGTAAAACAGGATGTAGTAACGGAGGACACGATAAAAAGGCGTAAATCGCTTTACCTCACCGTGGTTTGGAAATGGAAAACGTACTATACAAAATATTGCAAAACGAATATAAAGTATCATTTTATAAATAAGTGCATTCTAAACATTTTGATAACTATAATTTAATAATAGTAGCTTTAGATAAGAAAATAACTGATCATTACAGTTGCATGGTTCAATTAATTCTTAATATAACTATAATAAACACACTATTACATGGTCATTGTTACTAATTTTGGAATTATAAAGAATCTTGTATTGTTGTAAAGAGATTATCTAATATATTTGTCAGTGCGATAACGAATATCCCTGCAGTTTGGTAGATCTTCAACAATTCTGTACCTTTAAAATGGTTTCAAAAATTAATAAGTTATCAAAATCTTCCAGTTCTTTCAAAATTAGTTTATTTCAAACAGTAAAAAAGTACTGCTATTTACGGTAAAAAACCTGTAAAGCTATCAAATACGATATCTCACTCTTAACAGTTTCTATGATATCATATATGATATCAAGCTTTATTGGTATATATTTTAACTGGGATATTTTCCGTTACTTCACTACCATTACTTTTTTTCTTTCCGTTAATAAACTACTGCTTGATAAATATTCTATTGCTCTAAAAACTATTCCCCAATCATTTTTACGTCCACTGTGGTATTCCTTATCCGCTAGGAGTCTAATATCGCTGGGCTTATCTTATCGCTTTCCAAAAACTTACACACGAAGAGTGCATTCGGTGGTAATTGGATTTACCAGTTTCTGATCAACTTTAATAGCCACATAACCTAAACTAACCTAATCGTAATTGCGATAAAAAGTGCAGTGGTTGTGAAGTAACGGAATAGTAGTGGTAGTGAATTAATGGAAAAGGTCCCTGAACTGTTGTAATAGGGGTGAAATTTATGCATAACTATTTTAAGGACTACTGTTTTTGATTAGTTAAATGTTTACATCACATTTATACATCACGTTTTGTAATGAGTACAAATCTCTATAAGAAGTACACAGACAGACTTCTATGTTCAGCCTCGAACAGAGCTAGTTCTTTAAGTGGTTGGTAAGTAGTTTGACTTTCAAGAGAGTGTGTGGGAGAGAGGGCATCGACTATATCTATCATTACAATTAGAGAATTCTTATTCGTAAACTATAAATAATATACAGTCTTTATTATTTGTCAGAAGCAATACATGGTTATGTATTACAATGGAAAAACAATACATTAGGCTGCACACAAGTCATACATGCTTGCGAAATCAAGTACATTATAAATACAGTTCTTTATAAAAACATTTTTCATGCATATACCGTCTAAATTTAAAGGCAATTTAGTCTTTGTAATAAAAAGACTTCTACGTTTGATTGGTGACATGGCGACATGATAAATAACTAAAAAAGTATACACTATCTTTGTACTATCTTTGTACAATATTCTATACACTACTTTATATAGAATATTGTAAGGATGAGCAGTGTAAAAATGAATCCCTTCATATTGAACACGCTTTTGAGTCAGACTAATTGTACACTTGCTTTTATGTTTGTCCCTAGTGTCATGATCATGAGCAGCAGTAAAATAATTTAACTTATTTAATTTATTTTGTACATTAATAAAATTACAATAAAGCAGATAATGGAAGACATTGTGAGAATACCTAGTTTAACAAAATGTGGTTTAAAAGATCTTAAAGTTAAATGTTACAAACTATCCTCGTGGCCTATTTTTTAAAAATAATGAGTCTTTTTGCAGACAAAGCTATCCCATAGTTTAGGTAGCTAATTATATGAGCATAATAAACTCTCAACAGCACATCATCTGATACATTATTTTTATAAACCTTCAATAGAAACGAACCCTGAGCTACTCGAGTTGCTACAAGATCAGGTCTAAAAAATCTATGTCTGTAATTACTGTTATAATAATTTATCTATTGTGACTATAAAAGCATATATTTATAGAATAGAATTTTTAATATACTATAAAATCCACTTGTAAAAGCAAGATTGTTCGTAGGTTACGAGATTTCATTTAATCGAAATTGGATTTTGAGATGAAAACAAAGGAAATAGATTTGTTGAAGCTGTCATACTCACACCTTATCCAAGGAATGTTTATCCTACCACGACAGCAAAAGCCAACGGTGAAATTGTGTTTTAAAAACTATGATGAAAACCTCTGGTATTTGACAGCCAAAAAAGATTTCGTGGAGTATAATTAAAAATATATTTAGACATTTTTATAGTAGTGAGTGGTTTAACAACACAGCTTACAATTAATTACTTTTATATATGTTTGGACTTTATTTAAAATACTTTTTAACATATCAAATAAAACGTTCTCTTCGTTTGGGATGAACATTTATTTAATTTTATTAGGTATGAACATTGTTAATTACTGTTAACATTGTTATAATAACCAGGGTATTATAATATAGTTTAAAATTTAGCATAGTACAAGACAACGTTTTTTAAATTGAACTCACTTAACTACTTATTACTAATTGGTTTGTTCCCTCAAAAAACCCCTAATTTAAAGCTGTTCCACCTAAATTTAGAAATGGATTATTTATACAGGGTGTCTATTATGCCTGGAAACATAAAAAATACTCTTTATTAATCGAAATATAAATTCGAAACTGTTTACAATCGTAATAGGGATTGGGCACCTACTTTTTGGAACAAAGTTTAGTCATATTATACTAATGAGGGATCATGTTATATTGTACATGGTATCTTCAATATTCTTTATCATTACCGTGTGATACATCATTTTAAATGTAATAGTGAACTGAATTGAATGACTTAAATCGCATCTCTAAGGAATCACTCTCAGAAAAAGAACACTTTTGAGTGTTGAAAAATTGGCTATGTTCAACAATTTAATTTTAACTTAGTTCTTGCTACAGTAATGTTTTACAGTAAATTTCCTAACATTAAAAAAATGTTTGATTGATCTAAAACAAAATTTTCATTTTTAGCAGGTTTTATCAGTGTAATTTTGATACAGTTTTATTAAAGTAAAAGTTTGTAAATAATGATCTACTTTATCAATTTATTATAAAAAATTTTTTTTATTAAGTTAGAAAAGTCTTAACTCAAACCTTTTAGCACCATTTGGTGTCAAAGTAAATTTTTGAACTGTTTTCATTCTTTAGGTTGACAACGAAATTAATATGAAATTGTTTAACTTCAGCAAAAGTTCAATACTCAAAGTGCTCTATATTCTGATAGAGTGATTTCTCATAGTTGCGAGTTGTGGCATCCAATTCAGTTCACTATAACCTTTAGAGGGATGTATAACAAGATATAAGCTTTCATAAAGATAATTGACGATACCCTCAACAGGACGTCCCCCGTTAGTGTTACATGAGTAATCAATTTTCCAAAACGTAGGTGCTCAATCCCTATCACGATTGCAAAAAGTTTCGACTTTATATTTTGACTAATAACGAATATTTTTGGGTGTTTCCAGACATAATAGACACCCTGTTATTCAAACTATTCATAACCTGTTATTCAAACGCCCAAACAATACTTAACAATGTTTGTATATCTAATGTTATAGTGTGAATAACTTTTTTTGTCAACTAAATAATTTTAACGATACTTATATATGAAAGGCTTTTTAATTGAACTGTAATTGGCAGTTAATACGAACTATAACAATGAAACATTCAATATGTTAATTTTATGTGTCAAACCGTTACGTATATAAATATTATTTTCAAAGAACACATACAAGTTGTTTAGATATAAAGTTGAGCAATAAATAACTGTATAATACGAACAACTATTTGTTTTGACCAAAAAATAATTTTAGTTTGTAATATAAGTCTCCCTAATAAATTAAATACTCTGCTAGTGTTATTGGTTTGGTTATATTTTTAGAATGACACATTCATAAAAAAAAATAAATAAAAATAAGGATCATAGTCTTCCGGTATGCTTATTGCCAAACTAAATAAAAACCCGTAATTAGTGTTGATGGTTCAGAAGAAACACATTATTATACAGTACTCAAACAAATTTGTTAAAAATGTTCAATAAAGTAGTTTTTTAATGAATTTATTTTAAACGCAGAAACTAACAACCTCTCGCGTACAAGGCTAGAACAAAGGAACTAAAAACCTCTCACGTACAAGGCTAGAACACAGGAACTAACCTCTCTCATACCAGACTGGAACATCGGAACTAACAACCTCTCGCATACAAGGCTAGAACACAGTAACTAACAACCTCTCACGTACAAGGCTAGAACACAGGAACTATCCCTTCTCGTACCAGACTGGAACATCGAAACTAACAGCCTCTCGTATACAAGGCTAGAACACAGGAACTAACAACCTTTCGCGTACCACACTGGAACATCTCGCATACAAGGCTAGAACACAGTAACTAACAACCTCTCACGTACAAGGCTAGAACACAGGAACTATCCCTGCTCGTACCAGACTGGAACATCGAAACTAACAGCCTCTCGTATACAAGGCTAGAACACAGGAACTAACAACCTTTCGCGTACCACACTGGAACATCTCGCATACAAGGCTAGAACACAGTAACTAACAACCTCTCACGTACAAGGCTAGAACACAGGAACTATCCCTTCTCGTACCAGACTGGAACATCGGAACTAACAACCTCTCGCGTACAAGGCTACAACATAGTAACCAACAATCTCTCGCGTACAAGGCTACAACACAGGAACTAGCCTCTCTCGTACCAGACTGGTTCCAATGTTCATTGGAACTAACAACTTCTCGCATACAAGGCTAGAATACATAAACTAACAACCTCTCTCATACCAGACTGGAACATCGAAACTAACAGCCTCTCGTATACAAGGCTAGAACACAGGAACTAACAACCTTTCGCGTACCAGACTGGAACATCGGAACTAACAACCTCTCGCGTACAAGGCTACAACACAGTAACTAACAACCTCTCACGTACAAGGCTAGAACACAGGAACCATCCCTTCTCGTACCAGACTGGAACATCGAAACTAACAGCCTCTCGCATACAAGGCTAGAACACAGTAACTAACAACCTCTCACGTACAAGGCTAGAACACAGGAACTATTCCTTCTCGTACCAGACTGGAACATCGAAACTAACAGCCTCTCGTATACAAGGCTAGAACACAGGAACTAACAACCTTTCGCGTACCAGACTGGAACATCAGAACTAACAACCTCTCGCATACAAGGCTAGAACACAGTAACTAACAACCTCTCACGTACAAGGCTAGAACACAGGAACTATCCCTTCTCGTACCAGACTGGAACATCGAAACTAACAGCCTCTCGTATACAAGGCTAGAACACACGAACTAACAACCTTTCACGTACCAGACTGGAACATCGGAACTAACAACCTCTCGCGTACAAGGCTACAACATAGTAACCAACAATCTCTCGCGTACAAGGCTACAACACAGGAACTAGCCTCTCTCGTACCAGACTAGTTCCAATGTTCATTGGAACTAACAACTTCTCGCATACAAGGCTAGAATACATAAACTAACAACCTCTCTCGTACCAGACTGGAACATCGGAACTAACAACCTCTCGCATACAAGGCTAGAACACAGGAACTAATCTCTCTCGTACCAGGCTGGAATATCAGACTAACAACCTCTCGCATACAAGGCTATAACACAGGAACTAACCTCTCTCGTACCAGGCTGGAATATCGGACTAACAACCTCTCGCATACAAGGCTATAACACAGGAACTAACCTCTCTCGTACCAAACTGGAACACCCAAATTAATTTCTCCCGTAAATTCCCGAATCTAACCTACTGCGTGAAAACCTATAAAGTACCAGACCGGAACACCCGACTTAACCTTCATCGTAACAGGTCCGAACAACCGACTTAACCTACATCGTACCAGGCCCGAACACCCAACTTAACCTACATCGTATCAGACCCGAACACCCGACTTAACCTAAATCGTACCAGGCTGAAACACAAAACCTAAACTAGGTAGTCCTAAATACAATGACTGACAGGATCAAACTAAAATCTTGAATTTAATGAAAGTAACTCATATAAGTAAAAATTATAACATGATTAACACACTTGTAAGAGAATTAACAGTTCATAAGTAAAACTAAATTTTTAGTTCATTTAAGTAACAGCAACCCAAAAACAATTTGTACGTTATTGATTTTTTTTTATTTTATCAAAATGTTGTAACCATTCATGAATATGTTCCTTTTCAATAGTTATATTTATAAACAACCAAAACTTACTATATTAATTTTTGTCTAGACAATTTATTGATTACACTTCTGCAGAAATAATTTGTAGATAAATTATTTTTTATTTAATTTAATTTGAACTCTTAAAGTACATAGAATTAAACCATACTTTCTATGTACTTTATTTGCTATTAGAGGCAAGTTTCACTTTATACTTACTGTTTGTCTTAAATTTGACGTCAAGCAATGGCTGTTCATTCTATCACAACACAAGTAAACTCAGTAGGCATTGTAAAAATACAACATTACTACAAGGGCGGCAATAATTCACGAGATAAGAATCAACTCCTGCTACTATTGGGCTGCTGTCAACGGCCCTACCCTCAATATAAGTGTCGCAACATTCCTTCCCTACTCCCTGTCTCTGTTGTCCGCCTATGTTGGTTTCAAACTTGATATTAGAAAATAAAATAAAATTACCACTGATCGGTTTTAATTTTTTAACAAATTCATCCCTTTCTCTCAATATTTAAATATGTAATTTAAGACTTAAAAATTACGAAGTAAAAAAATTGTAACAAACATGAGAACTTTTAGTAAATTTACTACTCATGTTAATGAAATTTTAAACGAGCCAATGAAGTAAAATATTCTTATTTCCTAATGTATTGAGTTTAACTAACAAGGGGTTGGTATAAGGTTCGTAGATTTAATAGGAGTCCGGAAAATTCTCATTAAACATTAAAATTTTTGTGATTCAGACATTCAAAAAAAAAAAAATAAATAAATAATAATAATAATAATGCAATGTGAACTGAAAGGCAAGTACTCATTGAGAGTAAATGTTTATGAATCCATACCTGAAATGAATGGTTTTTATTGAGATGTTTGTTATTGGTGTATTGCTAATTTTTTACTACCTTCGGCGAAGAAATTATGTACACCTGAGTTTGAAGATTATTTTCCAAGAAACTAAGAGCCCAATGAAAACTCCTATTGTACCATTGTTTTCTTCGTTTGATTGTGCGTTGTGTCACATGACTTCGAAATTGCAGAATAAGTTTTAATAATATTTATCCTAGCTAGAACAAAAAGTACTGTAATTATAACTAGTGGATACTGTTCATCCAATTTACACCATTATTACTAAAAAACGAGTTAATTTATGGGATTTATATTTCAATAAGTGGTTGACAGGAATGTTTCCCATAAGTGTTATATAATTTATATATTTATTACGAAAGAACTTTCTTATTAATTACCTGAAACATTGCTTTCTTGGCATCTAGAGGTCGTACAATTAATTACTTGGTCATTGTTGTAATCCTTATGACATGTATAGGTCTGATACATTACTTTCATATGTGTAAGTAAATGCAGTATTTTTAAATCAAATATGTGCCTTAAACCGATTCAGGTAATTAATAAAAAATGTTTCTCTTAAAAATATAAAATTCAAAAATTAATAAAATTTATAGAAGACATTCTTATCAACTAGAGACACCAAATCTTATATATTATTGGTTTTTGATTAATAACGGTGTAAATGTGATGCACAGTGAAAACTAGTCAAATTTCTGTTACATTTTTGTTCCAACTGGAATAAAAATTACTAAACCTATAGCAGAATTCTTATGTTATAATGCAAAATTAAACGAGGAAAGCAATTGTGTAATAGTGTAATAGGAGTCTTCATTTGCATTTTAGTTTCTTAGAAAACAACCTTCAAACTCGGGTGCACATCATTTATGTACTGACAGTAGGTACAATGTTTTTTTTCATTTTTCTAGGAGGTTGCTGATCTAATGGAAATCGATTCATTGTCAATCAGAGGCAATGTTATAGTTAATCTCTTCCTCTACAAGCTCATTAGCAGAATAACTGACTGTTCAGACTTTTTGAGGTGATCTCTTTCAGGGTGCCTGGTCGGACGAGATCGAAGGACCACTTTAGAAGGATGGACCGATCCAGGAACTACGAATAGAACATATCGTCAACATCATTCAACGATTGGGCAACCTTGAATTTTTTATCCCCACACCGATAGCCTTCAAAAGCATCGTTCTCACCGTCCTATGTCACCTTACCTGGCACTGTTAAACATTTTAGGAACTACTTGCATATACAGGGTGGAAAAAATAATATGGAAAGCTTACACAACTTGTGTATGACTTCACTTGTAAAATTGAAATCTTGTGCATGGTCATGGTTAAAAAGAATATACTTTTCGACGCCATAAGTGACATTTTAACTTTTCAGGGGGACGGACCACGTGGAGATAAACGAAAATCTTCAACGTAAGGATAGGACTAGTTTAGTATCAAATAAAAGGTCTGTCTATTAAAGATATAATAATTGCCGTAAACTGGACTTCGAAAGGTCTATCTTTTCCAAATTAGCGGTCATTTGAATTTTAAAGTAACTAATTTGAACAATATTATTTTTCCGCTTTTTAATGGATTTAAGTAAATCATTCTGATCGCAAAATTATACTTTATAGAACACAGTAAAAAAAATTATCAAATTATCAGTGGAAAAAATAACTTCTTGTGAAAGCGTTTCCATTGAGCGGAATAATGTCCACCCCGTTCTTAATGTTAGTTCTTGTAGACGTCATTATATGACTGTTTATTACTTTTAATACTTATTATTTCAGTACAGTACTTTTAAAATATGAGATTATTATTTACTATTGTATATTTATTATCGATTGATGTTTGATTCTTGATTAATATGTAGTCAATGTTTGGAATTTTCAATTTACTCTTTAAAATATTTAGATATTTGTTGTTTTTATGAAATTAATTTGTTATCGATACTTTTGTTTGCTGGAAGTCTCAGGTCTCCTTTAGCTACTTATTGTTTGTACAAATTTAATTTATTTTGTGCTTTTGTAAGTTATTTCTAACGTGTTGTGTTTATTTGTTATTGATTCTGTTATTGTTTATCTGTATCCAGACGTATTGTTAATTTTTGTTAAATTGTATTTATTCGTTTAGATTATTTAGCCTCTTGTTGTTCATGATCACATTGTTCTGTGGCAACTTATCAATATTATTTAAACTTTAATGTTTTTAAAATGTATAATGTAAAAGAGTTTTCCGTTGATAAATACATTTTTCTACATTTTAATGTTCCAAGATATTTATTACATTTTTACGTATTGCAATTTATTACTTTACTCGGGAGAGTTTCAGGATACATTTTACCGAAACTGGTCTATACAAAGTACTTGGAAATTGCATTTTAAGTGGATGTACTTAAACGAATATGTATTAAATCCACCCAGAACTTCAAGATACCTGGTGAGAGCTACTTATAGCAAAACCTCTTGTCTAAGTTCAATTAAAACTCACAACTCAATATCTGCGTTTAATTTAACTGTATTTAATTGAATGTTTAGTTGAAGTTAATCTTCAATTAAATTCAAAATTAAGTTAGTTTACAAAAATATATGTTTTAAAAGTAAACTATTTTTTTTTTAATATTAATTGAGTCATTTACACTTATTTTGACAATTTTATCCTCTAAATATATTGTTCATAGTATAAGTAACGTGTCAAAAATATGAGTCTAAAATATATATACTTTTTTCTAATTGTCTATAACTTTTCACTATGAAAAACTATAAACCTATATTAATACTTACTTTTTAACATGACAGAACTTTAATCCGTTCATAATTAAAATTATATATTGTAGTTTTATAAATATATGGGGACATACAACAATCCTAAATATTAAACATATTCACTATATAATTAAAATATACAATACACTTTTATTTAAAAATATTTAATATGTATAGGTCTGTCATAATAGCACTCTTTATCTAACCTAATTTAGTTACACTATGCTAAAAACTAAGTATTACCAAAGAAAATAAATAGAGGTCTCATATAATCGTGCGATAAATGTGTGTCGAGTGTTATTTCTCCAGTTAGCCATGCGGATGGCAGGGCCAGCACCTTGTCAGTCCCTTCCTTATTCCCACAAATACTCAAAGATAAACTGAGTAATTATTACTACAGGTGCATAAAGATGTTCTTTACTTGTAATGTATTTATAACTGCCATTGAAGCGTTTATCGTGGCCATAAGAATGCGGACCTCGGCTTCTTTCTCTCTTATACATTGAGTATTACACTGAGCGGACGCTATATCAGTATTAAGAGGACCGAGTATAGAACCTATCGCCTATAATATCCACAACACTTTGTTCCCATATCAAGTAGCTGATCACAGCACTATGCCTCTAGTGCTGAATTTATTTATCCCATACTTTCTCGACTATAAATCCAACTGCTTGCCTACATCAATAAAATATTGTAGCCAAGTTTTAATTTTTGTTCTTAATATATTTGAAATTTTATCCTCCTTAGTTTTACAAGTGACTTTATAAAACTTGAGTTCAACAATGATAAAACAACCCTCAAAACGATTCTAACTTTCAGGATGGTAACATTTTTGATTTTTCCACTTTTAGTATTAAATTAATAATAATAATAAATTCTTTATTCCCTGGACAATATCAACAACATTTTTTCGCTAACATCATAGTATGCAAATAAATAACTTTGTCAATAATTCATAACGAGTAGACTCATTCATACACACAGGAAAATACTCACTCAACTCTCTACAGGGTTTCTAACATCCTCAACAGTCAAAGGGGTGAGTCTAGCGAACTAAGGTCCCAGTCGTGAGCTAGAAACTCTCCAACGCTGTAAAATGCCTGTGGGACAACAGGATGCTCATCAAATGGGCCCTTAATTTGTTTTAAACTGGAACAGTTTTCATTGCTTTAGGCAAGATGTTGTTTAATTGGACACCTATCTGCGAGGGAAGGTGTTGATAGACTACCATTCTGTGTTGCCCAGTACGGTAGTCATCTCTGCCTCTATAGGGTATGTCAACCTAAGAAGAGGGAGTCCGTACGTCCCCATATTGTAAACAAATTCATCCACGGCTGCATGCACACGCTAGTTATAAATTGAACTTTTAAAACTTTAAGTAAAACATTTTATCATCTGACAGTGTATAAAAAACTCAATGGAATCTAATAGATTTTTTAGTAAGTCTCTGTTTTTGTCCAAAATTAATCAGACAATATTAAGAATTTATGTAAACAGCATGAACCAATACATGAAACAAAATGGGGTTAAGTGTTAGAGAGGACTTTACAGTCCTAACTTCACCCATTTAATAAAGGCATTTTTCATTTCATTTTTTCATTTCAAATACTGTTCAGCTTATCAAGTGAAATAATATCGTAAAAGAAAACTCTTAATATTGTCTAATTAGTTTGTGATGAAAACTGATAAGTATTCAGAATTTAATAAGATTCCATCGATAATAATAATTTTTTATCACATTATCAAATATTTAAAGTTCAAATTTTAACTAGTTAGTGTATGTAGTCTAGTAACTAGTAAGTAAGTGAATATAGCCTTTAACTATCTTGTTTACGACAGAGGGAGTGGTGGTCATTAGACTCTCGTATTATACTCTTAAACGTCACTGCCCTTTATCAGGTTGAATTTGGAGATACAAAATAGGATTGTTTGTAGGATATATACGCAAGGTAGAGCCAACAACTACCTTCAAGAAATCACCTGAAAAAAAAGAAAATCGACTGTTTAAACTCTTTAAAGTAGTAGTAGAAATATTTATAATTCTTAACACTGACAGTTAAAGTTCTTGAGAATTAAGATTCATCAGAAGAAAAATTAAATAGTTTTTCTAAGTTTGCAGCAGTTTTAAGCTATAGCCGATTAAGTAATGTTCTATACATTACATTTAAACACAACATAAATAGTAAATTAGATTATGTTTGGGCTCAGTAAATTAGAATCAGTTTTGAATAGCGTTGTTGGATTTGTATTTGGGAACATTAGCTCTTATACAGCGTACGTATTCAAGCTCCTACAAATCATCTCATCTTAGTATGTAAGATTCTCATTTTCATAGCAGTTTTTTCTTGTACATATATGTATTTTTAATGAAATATGTCCTTAAGTCTTTAATGTTAATGGCAGTGTTCAAAACCACAGTAAGTAGCAAGGTAATTCGGCATATATTTAAACTACATTAAATGAACTATACTATTATAATTAAATAATATCATTACATTGGCTTTTTAAAAACAATTATTCTCACATTTTGAATTAACATACTGTACACTGTATCAACGTACTGAATTTTATAAGAAAGTTCTGTATAAAACAATAAAAAACATCCAAAGATTACAGCTAGAGTACATGACTATAGATAAAATAATTCAAAATCTTACATATATGAGCTAAAATACATGTTATAGCTAGAAGGCAAATGCTTTTATGGGTGAAATACGCACTCTATTTATATATGAAAATATAACAACTATTAAAAGTTAGTAACTACCATTTTATAAAAGTATGTTACAAAAAATGATTAGAGAAATAACTACCAAATAATATAGCGTAAAGCATATTTACATAAGTAACTTAGAAGAATACTAAACCATTATCATAACTGGAATTTATGTCATGCTAGTTCAGATGTTGTTTACATTAGAAAGGGTGTTTCTCAGGGATCCGTTTTCGGCCCCTTCTTATTTCCATTGTTTATGTATTTAAATATAAACTTTGACTAAAATTATTAATGACTTGATTAAATTATTACTTGCAAATAAAATTTCTCTTATAATAGGAATATTTGGACCAGTAATTTGGTTCGTTAGTGAGGTTTACAACTAAAGCTGGTTCAAACTATATTACATTTACACGGGACTACACTAGCACCTGAAAATGGACCACACAAACATATGACAATTTGAGACATAAACATTTAACATTGGAGGAGAAATCTATCTGTGTGCTATAACATCAATGCTATTAAATAATGTTTCCAATGGTTAATAACCTTTATGTTAAGATTCGTAAAGGACTAATTATTGCTACATCAATTTACTCACTAGCCTATGGTGTGTTTAGCTAGGAAGATCTGACAATGTCACTTAAACTACAAAACCAAAACCAGAGAGATATTTAGACCAGCCTCTATGACGGATGACACCTTCCTTTACCATTCAACCCTTCTCTCATTAGGATATGATTTATCGTGATGCACGACATTCTGTATGTGATAAGGGTTGTAAATCATCCTTTGCCAGTATTATATGGTGTACCACTAAGGAATGATAAATGACCATCATTATGATGGATGGGTATATCTTTAACTCCTTCGTTATTCAAAACCCCAAAAGTAGGGGATTATTGTGCATGTAACTCTGTAAGCAGAGAGATTTAGTAGTACATCATTGTAAAATTAATATTACAAGTTATACAATGCAGCCGTCAGTAGGCTTGGAAGAAATGGCCATGTTACTTGGTAGTATTGATAAATCTGAGAGTTGTATTCATGGTAGTTGCCTTTTATTATGTTGCAGGAGTTGTCATCTCCCCCTCCCCATCAACAATAGTGTTCTTCAGACATGTGTAATAGCATCAAGGGTGTTCATTCAGTCGCCCAGTTGAGCGCTCCAAGAAATTTAATTCTAGCTACACCACAATTCCCACTATTGGTAACAAAGGACCTGCCTCACTAATACACATACTGAGTGTTTCTTCCCCCTCCTCTCTCACTCTCCACCCCCTTGGCCCACAAAGTAAACAAAAGTGCACATCTCCCTCCTATCATAGTAAACTCCAGCAATTAAGTTTTTGTATATTATTAATATTATCTTTCAGCCAAGGATGATTGTTGGTTAGTACCGTTTCTCCACTATAATCTCAATGTTTTAGTAAAATATATTGCACAGTTTCTCAATGAGTTGTGTACCTAAAAGCCAAATTATCCACCTTATGTAGCCAACTTCATAAGAACTGTTTTTGATTATTTTCCCTCAACACATTTACTACTTATAAAAGCACTTTTAATAAACAACATTTAAAAATTATTTTTGATCGAACATCCTTAAACAACAACAGTGAGTGTTTTTAAGATATCTGTAATAGCCTTAGGCCAGCTTTTTATATTTATATTATTTATTTTAAAAATAAAAACTATGAGATGTTATACAATATGTACTATTTATTATTAAGCTCTTTTTGTTCTTTGCAAATGAAATTGCAATAAAAAATGTGGTTTGAGAGAATAAATCTTACCAAAAAGTCGATAAATTGAGAAAAAAGTGCATATTATTGTTATTGAGAAGGATACATTATTGAAATATAGTTTAATGTATTTAAAATTGTAAACAACACTAAGCTATAATTTTGTGACTTACCAAAGCACTTTTAGGTTTAGCTGATTTACACTTTAAAATAAACTACTGATATATCACCTAACAAGCACTATTTTGTGCCTGTCCTAACCTTAAAAAGTACCGTTTATTAGTTACTTTGGATTTATACTGAATCAGGGGCATTCCAGAAAAACTCTTGGAGCCTTACTATACTACAGGTGAGTATGAAATTCGGGAAGAGGACTTTGGCCCATAATCGTATAATGTAAGCTAGCTTGCAACAGTTATCTTATCAACATTGTTAGAAGCTATGCTGTTAGTACACGAGAAAAAAATGTTCCAACTGCAATAGTACACCTATTTTGGATGTTACTCCATTGAATGAAAAGATTTAACCCTTGAAACGTGGGAAATGGATATATCCCCAGCCTATATTAGGTCTGAAACGTGGCAAACGGATATATCCTCCAAACCGTATACTATAACATTTAATGAATGGTAGTTGAATAGGGATCCTCTAGAGTTCAGGAGAATGTTTAATAGTCTTTATAAACAACGGTTTGTGTGATCTGAAAGTGATAAGTCGATCGTAATGGGATGAGGTAGTGGCTTTGACAGCTAAGGCACACCGACTGCAAGTCTGGGGTTACCTATTACGAGTGAAACGGATATATCCTTGTTATATTAGTTTGTGACTGAATTTTGCTAGTGTTGTAGTTTTATTATTGTTCGTGTTCGTGTCTTACATTAGTTAGTTCCGATTTATTGTGTTATACTGCATATATTTATTGTATGCAGTTTTATCTATCAGCATAAATTTTATTGAACATGTTGTAGTCTTACTATTTTAATATATTTTACGTGTTTTATTTAATTCATTTCCTTTATATTCATTTATTTTTGGCTTAATACATTTTTATTTCTACTAGATATTGGCTGTAAAGTAAGTTTGAACACACACATATTATAAACATATATGTTTTTAGAATTTGTTTGTAAATTTAAAAAAATCATAAAAATACATTTTTTAATTATTTCTTAATATTTTGGTACTTTTTACATAGAATTGCATCCTATAAAAAATACGCGTTAAGAAAAATTAATTTCTATACTTTAAAATAGTTTTTTATTGTAAAATTAGTTTTTCTTCCGTAAAATAGTATTTTACTGAAAAATTACGCATTTTCAGTAAAATACAAACAAATTATTCCGCTTTGCAAGGGTTAATTTAGCTATTCAAAAGTCACAAAAATTATCAAATAGAATATTCAGTTTTATTTAATTTGATTATTCTACTTTTGTGTTTGTTTTAGTGTTTAAACATGTTCATATACATTTTATAAACATTCATTATATGTTATGTTTCGATTAAAAAATGTGTCTTTATAATACACGAAATTTATTAATGTTAAGGTTTTATGGAATCAAGAAAATATTTTATGTTTATTTAATGATAAATCTTTGTGATACTAAAAGACGATTAAACAATAATTAAAGGAATTCTTAGTATAACACGCTTTTTACTCTGTGCAAGATTATCTAAAATTACTTCAATATGATACTATTGATAATAACTAAGTGTAATAATCTTAATATGTGAATTATAATTATGTCCTAATACTGTTTGTTTAGTCTATATTTAATTTCTTACTGCCTGACAATACATAATATTTGACCTGTATTCAATTGAAATGTGTAATAAAGCTGATTGATTGATTGAATAAAACTGTGATTTTAAAGCACACATTCATTCTAACAAGTACGTGTACATAACATCAAGGACCCAAAATAATAAGTTCTCACATGATTAATTTTAATTATATTCGGATAATAATATTTTACTATACAAGACAAATCGCTGAATTAACGTTTGATAAAATAAATTTGCACAAGTAATTGGAAATAACGGTTATTTGCGATGACGAGGATTGTGACTTCAGGGTTGGTTTAATTAAAAAAGTTGAACGTAAAGAAACGATATTAAATATCTTCTGTTGACGTACTATATTTAAGTTTTGATTCGATTTGTTATAGACTATTATAACAGTAAAAAATTATACAAAATATAGTTTTTTACAGTAATATTTAAAAAAAAATCTTTTAATAAAGGTATACATTTTAGTAAAAGTAATTTTTATCCTATAAATGCTTTGAAAAGTAAAATTGTCATATTTACCTTTAGAATTGCAGCTAGTTTTTGCCACTACATATTGTTTGACTTTTTTTTAAAGCCAAGACCGCTTTAGGAGAGCCGTTAGACGATTGATCTATGATGTCCGGACTTTGCATATGAGTGTAACCAGCATGCAGGCTGCATGGTCGTGGCACGTGCTAGTGGCAAGGTGAGAGAGGTTATACAGTATTGGAGTCTCCTCCAAAGCTATCACAAATTCAATATTTGTTTTTTCGTCATCCGGAAACGGCATTTTTAATTATTACAACTAGAATCTACAACTAATTTAACTATTACAACTAATATAAACTGGGGTATACACTACTTAATTATTACAAATTATTACTAACAAAACTCAAGCTATTCAAAAAGTGACTTTCCGCACTTGTCAACTTAGTACACCGTGGGAACAAGAGCGTCAGGGCTTGGAAATGTGTTCTGCGCATGCGCCAACTCAAGATGCACGCTGCATGCAGCGCCAAAACACCGACCGATCGGTTCCGAGTGGCGCTGCACGCTGCATGCGACTAGCACCGTGCCAGTAGCACCGTGCCAGTCGCATATGTGTGTAAGCTCCAATTGATTAACACAGGTTAGTCTTCGAGCTGCATGCTACTTAGAGATAGGGTGTAAAAATGTCGTGTTTCCTAAGCGCGTGCTTCTAGCGGAGGGTCCGACTAGCTGGCGTTTCTAGGAACAGAGCCAGCCGGGAATGTCCAGCCTGGAGAGGCGGAAGGGGTTGGGGTAGCTAACAATGAAGACACCTGACTTTTCTCAGTTGTGCCAAAGTTACAGTATTTATTTAATAACCGTGTAAAGTGTTCGATACGGAAGTAATCAAAACAAGAGAGCGGACTCTTGGTGACTATTAATGACCCTCCACGATGCCTAACACATAAGTATTGACTCACCCATACACGTTCATTAAAAATTGACCCACCTACCAACCAATACAGTACATAAAGTATTGACCCACCAACCCACCCATACACGTACATTAAGTATTTTAGTACGTCAAAAAATGTAGTTTAATGTTTATGGAATATCTTATTTGAATCAATTAATCCTAATGAGTTAGTAATTTGATTTAAATACCACAGTACAAAATATATTGATATCATGTTTGCTTAAAATTTCTTTTAAACTGTTAGCAATCACTGATATGTCAGTGGAAGGTCGGACTAAGAGATATTAAGTGAGGTGTGTTGGATGGGTGGGGGTCTTCCAGGAGCAGCATGTAGATATATATTGCGCTAGATATAATACAAAATTATACTCAAATGACATATTTTTATTGAAGTATGATTAATGAAGTTTCTTCATGTTTAAAACTATGTATTTATTAATTGAAAGTTCTTTACAATTTTAAATTTAATTTTTTTTAACTCAACAAAAATGATATGCATATAATAAATACAAAGTAATGTTTTACAATAATATTAAAAATCAAGTTTTGCAATTAAAAAATTGTTTTACTATAATACAAAATTTCGTTCCACTATAATACAAAATGTCGTTTTACTATAATACAAGACGTTGTTCGAGTATTCAGTATAGTGAACAGAAAAAAAGAAAAGAAACCTATTAGGCTGACTACTGAATAAAACTACTTAATGATAACCTAAATCTTTTAAACAAAGAACATGACTGAAGTTTGTTGAATATATATTGTTGAGAAAAAGAACGAACTTTTTCAATCGGAGTGATGTGATAAACAATTTTCCTACACTTACAAACTTCTGTGGAGGGATTTTGAAAACACGCTTAGCAACTAGATAGGATGAAAATCAATTTAAAAGGGGTCCACTGAGCGCGCGCCACGCACACAACTACATTCATTCTGCGAAACTAGACAAAAAACTGCTCTTTTGAGACAGGCAACAAAAGAGTGAACGAATCACGAGTGGCGAAGCCCTGGGTTTCAGTGACTCAACATGAGCAGAACTTAGCAGAAATGGCAAAATACTTCCCTATATAACCTCGGTTGAAAAAAGAGGAAAGATCCAATTTAAATTTTTCAGGAAAACTTTAAAATTTTGATTAAAAACTGTTGTGCACTTTTTATCTTTCTAGCCGTCATAGTTTTCTAAAAAATTTTATTTTTCTGTTGGCTTCAAATAAAAGTATTGTATATTAAGTATTTACTGAATAAAAACCACATCAATCACATCCAAGTCAAATCAATCACATCCAAGTCAAATCAATCACATCCAAGTCAAATCAATCACACACAAGTCAAATCAATTACATCCAAGTAAAATCAATCACATCCAAGTCAAATCAATCACGTCCAAGTCAAATCAATCACATCCAAGACAGTGGCAATCGGCTGCCGTTACTTACCTCAGTTAAAAACCTAGGTATTATTTTTAACCAGAACCTGACATAGTAGGAGGAGGTGCTAAATATTTGTTAAGAGACTTTTGGTTCCATCCATTTAATTAAAGAACTATAATTCCTTCCACCAGTGAAAGTCAAGCTTAGTCTTCTAAAAACACTTGTTCTTTCACAGTCTATCAATTGCAATTATGTGTACAATGACATGGCTGTAGCTTTGGCTAATAAACTTGTTGGCTTTGGCTTGTCAAAATTATTGTATTAGATTTATTTTCAATTAAAAGTATGATAATCACACATCTGAATATTACATTCCGAATTTATATCTTGATTTGGCTGATCTTATATTTCTTAAAGTTTTGAATATTTCGTTTTTAGTAGAATATATTCCGATAGAAATTGGTGCAAAGGAGACACGCTCGGCCTCATTAGTATTACGTACCTTTCCAAAAACATATTTTTACGTCAGTTTCTTTTTAATAAATGACTGTAGAAATTGGGTTAAGCTCTCTTTGGATTTAAAGAGTTGTAACAATCGAGCTCGGTTCACAGCGTCATTGAAAGACTTTCTGTTGGAGAGGATGTATCTATGAGGGTGGCTGAGGACGTTGTCTGGATTAATGATGAACGAGTGAATGAGTGGATACATTGTTCTACAAAGGATTGTATCGAATCTGAACTGTAATATCACTTTCGTGTATTATATTCAGTTTTATTTTGTATAGTTCTATAATTTCATATTTATTTAAAACTAGGCATTATTGTCCCTCTGTGTAAAACTGTAAGAGATGACTTATTACCTCCATAATAATCTCTTGTATAAACACTATTTTGCACACTAAAACCGTTATTATTGTAAATAAAGTTCTCCACATATAGTTGAGGATAAATGTGATATTTTATACGACCAGTGGAGAGCATGTAAGCACATTGAATGTACGCGCTTGTAAACCTTTTGACAAGAAGTTGAATGGTTTATTTTAGTCATTATCTCTTGGTTTGTCACAACAGTAATGCTTCGTCAACAACCCATATACAGCAGCTTGTTTTTTGGATCCTTGAAAACATAAATAGTTGCACACACAATCAGAATGTTTGGGACGACCATACATCTTTCTGAATTTAACATCCACTCCAGGGCTCATCTATCTTTGGTCTCCAAAGTCTCTTGAGATACAATGAGCAAACCTTACTGTCTGAATGAGTTTATCGCATAAATAAAAAAATAAAATATAAATCAAAATTAGTTTATTCCTTTATAAATTGCAAAATAAAAACAAATTTACAATTATATATCAGGAATCTAAACTCGCATGAATCTAAACAGTCTCTGTGTGGGACAGGTCAATAGTCTGTAGGGAAGGAGCGAAGTAAGGTTAAGAAGGATTTCGGCTTCTCATTTCATATTAATAAAAGGGACTAACCCACTGGAAGGGATTACGAGATTGACTTTGTACGGAAAAGTTATCTTACAATACGCTTGTAGAGACACCTGCTGGATATTAACCGTAAACATTTTATTAAGCTGATTATTTGTAAGAAATAATTAGTTGTTTCTTAAAAAATAATACACATTTTTATTTATGTTTTGTGCAATTAAAAGATTTAAAAAATTAGTAAAACAATCTTAATTTAGGAATTGTATGGTCATATATTTATAAATCATCATGAATAGGTATTTAAAAAAATAGACAAAGAAAATCATTTTTACACATAAATAGAAATATTTTACTATTTAATTAACATATATCTCATTAACATCGAGTGTGGCTGTTCCTTGGATGGGTGACCAGGAGGGACTCCGTCCTTGCACGCAGTAATCTTGCCCAGTCGCTGGTAGTAATTTGGTAGTCGCCTTTAGGCCTTAGTCCCAAGGTTAAGTGTCAGAGAGAATGACACTTAGCTGTAAATAATACCTCCTTATATATTTTAAGGTAAAATGAAAAGTTTTACTTTACAGTAATTAACTGGATTAATAGTTAATTAATTGGAATTATTCTGTATTATTAGGGTTGCTAACTATTGTAAGAAAGATAAGGGGGAAAAGGAACTATCTATGCAAACAATCAATGTTTTTGTAAAATATTTATGGGCAGATATATATTATGAGTTTATGCTTAGGCCTTCAGGCCCATTTGAATTGGTGAGTGAAGTTAAAAAATTAAAAGAAAAATTGAATATATTTAATAAACATTTTATACCCTACAAATATTTCCGTTATACACTATTATAAAATCATATTCTGAAATACTTACTGAAATAAATAGACAGTAAAAAGAAAAAAGAAGAAAAGTAATTTCTTTGTTATAATGCTGAGAATCCCTCTGTTATGTCAAGGTGATGTTGATTTAACCAAACACGACTCGCCCACTGGGAGGGATTACGAGATGGCACTGTACAGGCAACGTATTTCAATTCTCCAAGGATTTGCAAAATATTAAATGTGAATATCCCTCTTACGTAATTTTCTATAAGAATGACAGTAGATTCATAATGTAACAGCGCATTGTATCTTAAAAATAACCTTCGATATTGTTAGTGTAATACATTTACGGTATAATTTGTTTTTAAAATTTAAGTACTATGTAATGTTTAACATTTTTATATTACTAGAACAGTAATTTCCATATTCTCTGTACTTTTAATGGTAAAATAAAAGTCAAAAAATGTAAATGAATAAATCAGAAACTTAAGAGACTTAACTTTCTTCACATATTTCATTTAACTCCTTTGAGATTAGAGGTTGTCCAGAGGAGCTGTCGGTCTCTCCCTATCCCCAGCATGTGTCTTGTTAGTCTCCTTTGCTTCTTAAATAATGGTTCTCTTTCAGGATTCTCAGGGTCGAGACCTTTTCCTAGCACCTTGGGGGTTCCAATCAAGGGCTTCCTTCTTAATAGTTCCATTTGGCTTCTATAGCGTAGGCCTTTACCATCTCCACTTTCTCTCCAGAATCTGCTGCAAAATTTGAACTTGCCCTGTGTCTCTCAATAGATCTTCATTTGTAGTTAAATTGAAGCCTCTAGAAAGTGTATAGTATAATAAAATATTATTAATAGAATACCTTTAACACATTTCTTAATAATTTGTTGAACGATGTACATTTCAACTTGGATCATCATCATGTACCTGAAGATGACTTCTTAGAAGTTGAAATATAAATCGTACAACAAATTATTAAGAAATGTGTTATAGGTATTATGTTAGTAATATTTTACTTAATTTGCAATTATATTATTATAATTGAAGTAAATAATAAACTATTTACTTTAATTGGTCGATGGACGTTTATAATACGGTAGACATAGCCCGTTTATAAATACTTGTAGCCGAGATGTAATCTAATTTGTAGCCTTCTACGTCTTAGATACATAAAACACATAAAACATTTGAAGACGTGAACCCTCGTTTTCTTTGAAATGTTTTGATTTCGCCAGATCGGGTACAGCCATACAAAGGCACTATTATATTTCTTAAAAGCGAGTCTTCACGTCTTAAGATCCTCCACAAGTTTGAAAAATATTTCCCAATGATGAAAAAGTGTCGACTTCCTCTATATCCTCCCCATCCCGATCTAGAGATAGTTATTCTTAGCATTTATCCTCATAACTTTAGTTTCCCAGTTATTTATCTTAGGTACTCCCACTTCAGCTACCTCCTTCAGTGTGTTTAAGTTAAACTGTATATCAGTGTATCTTTGAGATAATAAGTAGGTGAAATAAAATGCATTAGAGGTTAGTTATATAGTATATCAATGGACATATATAATATTCATATAGAAAGTGACCTTAGTATTAATGAACTCCAAAGTGACTCCTTTAATAATGTACTGTTGCGAGAAAGATGTAGTGAGTGGTCGAAGTGAGATAGAGAACTCCGCTTCCACCAATAAGTCTTTCTATTTTAAAATTGTCATGACAACTACGATGATGTTAGTGCAATAGCAAACCCCACCACTACGTTATTAGCAGCGATGCCCATTAGTTTGTTTGATAAATGCTAATGAATCAAGCATAGAATAGTTAAATTACATTAATATTTAATATATATTATGCCATAATATTGCCAATAGCAAAATATCTTGGCGAGGCCGTAGGCCGAGTTGCACAAAGGAGCTAAAGGCAGAGTTCCCAGGTGAAGCTGCAGTCACCAGTGTAAAAGTTACGTAAAACATTTAATGATCGAGTTGGTGATTTTGATTTATTATTCAGTTTAAGAATGAGGTTTTCCCACGAGAATCTGTGATCTAAAAGGACGCCTAAATAATTAATCTTGGCGATTACCTCAATTTATTGACTGTCACAGTGACTTTGAAGTGAATTATAGTATAGGTGATATTTTAAAGGTAATGAATGGTAAAACAGTCGGCAAACCCCAATGTTTATGAACTTAGTCTTATATTTTAAACCGGAATTTTTTTATTTTGCACCAGTTCCCAAACAACAAAATACTATCAGATATCATTCCTTTAATAATAATAAAAAAGGTACTAAAAAGTAATATAAGACGAGAAAAAAAGCTTTAAATTAATGTCATTGCCTTCAATACAAAAAAATAATGCTACAATCATCTGATTGACTACTAGCAAAAATCATATGAATTTAATTTATTTGAAGGTATAACGATATTATTTATTTTTCTCTTAACGTCAAACAATCAATAAAACTTTAATACAAATTTACTGTAATTAGTGTCTATACATTGAATTATCTTCGGACACACTACCAAGGTGAAATATGTGAATTCTTGAAGATTAAGACAACATTTATTTTATAAACCTTTAATGTTAAGTCGTAGGAAACAATCCAAGATCAGCTGTTTGACGTATTTTTAATTTCAAGAGCTGTAGCAATAATTTAAAATATAATTTCATCTACTTTACAACAATAACCATGGGGTTATTGCTTTACGATAGCCATTGTAGTCTAAAGAATTTGGAGCACAACATCTAATAAATAACAAGTAGGAATTAATACATATTCCAGTGTATACGATTGTTAGGAATTTAAAGGAAATTCACACTTAACAAAAGATAACAGCTGATAGATAGCAAACTGTTAAATTTCAGCTACTTTCATTAACTCATGTTGAATGATTAAATCAAGAGTGTCATAATATAAAATAAACATAAAATAAAATACATAGGAAATAGACCCTATTAATAAAATTTTTGCTATATTTAATTGCCTATATCTTTATATTTTTTGTAAGACTATGATCAGTTTATGAATAGTATATGCATTTAATAAACAAAGTTAAATTTCGTTCCCAAATTTAAGCGCGTAGTTCCTAAGGTAAAAATAAGAGAAAAATAACTTCTGATAAAAATACAGTAGGCCAAAAACCCTTTCATTAACCAGCTAACCACCATTTTGTCTTTTTCATCAAAAACGATATATTTGAAAACCTTTTGATAAAAAACTTTTTTTAACAGTTGCTCTTGAAATTCTCTGATAAATTTAAACAATTTTATTTGATGGAGCTAAAATTGTCAAGGGGTGGAATTTTAAATACTCCTTGAACGATAATTCCACAACCGGTAGTTTTTTAAAAGTTGTTTCAAATAAAATGATTCACTTAAAACTGTATTACAAATTTAACTACATATAGTTTTTGAAAATCGGATGAAAGGTAGACTGATATAAGTTTTAAAGTGTAACTTGCCACCGCCTGAGGTGCAGCAATAGACGTGATCATAAATCCATATTCGTTTATGGCTCAAAGACACCAGTAATTGAGGTATTGAAAAAACCTATAAACATCAATTATAATTTCTTTGTTTTTGTCATCTTTATAATAAAAAGAAATATTTAATTCGTTTATTCTGTAACAATTTAGACAGCCCTACTACGCTACCTAGTAGCGATAACAAGTATTATAGTTTGTAGTTAAGCAATGTCACGCCAGGTGGGGTGTTTTGGCTATGATATCTCGCTCTCACTCTCAGTCTCTCAAGCTTCTTCCTCGAAAAAAACATGAACTCTGCAAGTGCTCGAACTAAATCTCATTCGGACTAAGTCACAAGATGTCCAAAGTGATCTTTTTATCCCCTTTTGTTAAAAACTTATTGTATTCTTCTTATTATGTATGTATATTGTGATACGGTTGAATATCATCATCTCCTAGCCAGCGCAGAACATCATGTTGAGGGCCCTCAGCCGTGGTATTGGTAAAGGTACCATGCTCCTCTTAACTTATTATACAGTCCAAAGTAGTCAAAATTAAAAATGCCCAGTAAAAATAGCTATTCTAGAACCTAACAGTTTTGTTGTCTGTAGAATGTGATTATTTTATTTTTAGAACCACATCTTGTTTAAATAGTTAAAATAGCCTATAGTTTCAATAAAACATAATCGAGGGAATAAAGAATTGTACAGTTATAAATAAAATAATTAAATTGTGCATATAGCTTTGGATATTATACACCATGACATATAATAACAGTTGTATCTGTACATAACAGATGAATTAAGTTGTACGGGTGTTTGAGGCTTGAAATACTCATAGATCGAACTTACCTTTGAGGTCATTGTCAGGTAGCACATATAACTAAGTATATTTTGATGTTGCTTGAAACAAGCACAGTCTCATGCAGCTCAAGTAAAACGGGACGTTCCTCAGGGGTCAGTGCTGGGTCGGTACTCCTTTTACTTTTTATTGACGATCCCCCATGATTTATATCTTGTGCTAACATGCTTTTTTGCAGATTATACGTCTGTTAGCATGTGTGAACAAAATTGTGAAAATCTGGAAGTTAAAGCACACTGAAGATGCAAATACTCATTTACAATGATTATACAAAATGTTTTGTAAGTCAATCGGTCAAAAACACAAGTATTTGATTTTTTTATTATTAACTAAAACATATTTAAAAATTGTTCTTTTGTTTTGGAGACGATCAAATCGAACTATGAAAGTGTTACCATAAAATAAGTAAAGTTTCTTAGGGTGCGTATATTATTTATATTTAGTGTTAGTGTTAATATAATAATTTATATTAAAAATTAAAAATCTAGTGTACCTTTAGATGTTAGCAATAAGATTAGTAGTGAGATTTGTATATTGAAATGCTTGGCAAAATAAAATCGGGAGGGTTCTGGCTCACATATAGACCAATTAACTGCCATTATAGTACCTTCTAGGAACTACTGGATTTGCATGAAGCACCACAGCCGTTGGAGGTGCCACTATTACCTGAAGCGATAGGGTAATTTCCGTGAATCCTAACATTAAAATTTAATCAAATATAGGAAGGAAACATAAGTAAACATTCATTATCTACTGAAGTAAAATTACTGCTAGTGAGTACTTTTATGCAAGTGATGTAGTAAAAAGGGGCGATTGTTCGTTAAATGCGTATTTAAAAGTGCAAATTAGGACGTTATTTGAACTTGAAAAAAAAAACAATAAATTAGTTGACGTGCATCAAGCTTGATATTGCTAAATATACCTCTGATAAAAAAACAAAAACCTCCTCGAATTTAGTTTTTATTATACACATAAGGCACGTAAGCATGCACTGCATTATTGCAGCAAACATGATATATAAAGCACAATACAACTTGACCATAGTTTTATAAACACATATTTCACACGCCATTTTCTCATAACACATTCCACATGTAGACTTAACTCAGGACATGGACTGAAGTGGACAAAGAGAATTTGTTCAGAATGTCTCACATCATCATGTTCAAGAGCATCGGCATTCTTGCCAAATTCATTGGTGTCAAGAATTCCTTACTTTGGCTCAAGTAAGCATGCCTGTCGTAGCTATTTATTATTTAAAAGTTTTTTTGAAAGCAGAAACTCTTCACTGGTATTTGTTATGTTTTATAATTATTGGTAATTATAAAACATAACAACATTATTATTGGTAATTTATTTTATTAGAAGTTTTAAGACTAATTACAATAAAAACCAGCAAATCTATACACTACCAATCCAAACTAATGGATTCTGAAAATAAAATAAATTTAAAATTTGAGACGTAAACCTTGAAAACATGTTTATTATACTGTACACAATGTAACCAGAAAATTTAAGAATGTAGTGTATACCCACCCACCCGCCCACACACAGACAGTGGCATTGACCCACTCACCCGCCCACACACAGACAGTGGCATTGACCCACCCACCCACCCACACAGAGACAGTGGCATTGACCCACCCACCCGCCCACACACAGACAGTGTCATTGATAAATTAAGTCCCCCCATTGATACCCACCCACTCGCCCATACACAAACTTTGGTACTGACCCACCCACCCACCTATACACAAACATTGGTATTGACCCACCCTCCCGCCCATACACAAACTTTGGTACTGACCCACTCACCCGCCCATACACAAACTTTGGTACTGACCCACCCACCCGCCCATACACAAACATTGTTATTGACCCACCCGCCCGCCTATTCACAAACATTGGTACTGTTTATGGTGTAAATAATATGTCTTGGATATATGTGGTAGATAAATATGTGGTTTATCTCACCGCTGTATTAGAACCACACGTGATCTACCCATTCACGTGCAGAGTGTATAATAATATCAATAGGATAAATGCATATTGATTATTATTTCTATAATTATCTTGTTAAGAATAATTAAATGAATGTTCACCGTTATTGTTACAGGGTTTTAAGCTCATATTACTCAGGAAAAGCTACTATTACGCCTAAAATAGTAATAAAAAAAACATTAAAAATACGTCAGACGAAGAGTTAAATAATTATAGATACAAGAAGTTTAAATAGAAATTACATATTTTGTTGTAAAGTGTGATACTAAATAGTTTAAATAGTTTTAAAGATAATCTATGTATATTTTTGCTATATAATCTCTTACATAAATGAGATTATATTCATAAGGAAAGTTATTTGGAAAAATCATCTTACCAACAATTTTAAAAGCGAATATGAGGATCACAATGTGCTGGTGCATCATTAACCAAATCCTGTCAACGTCCTTTCAAAAAATGTCTGGTAAGTTTAAATTAGGGAACATCTCTCAGCATTTATTAATAAGTGTTTAGATATCCGTTTACTGTAAACAGTGCATCCAACTTTTTTATTATTCCTCCTTAAATATTAACTATTATGGCTCTTATATATGAGAATTTATGATCACGTAAATGGGGATAAATACATTTGGGAATCATGCCTATTTATGGTTCCGCTTATAGCTGAATGTAGCTTCAACACTAAAAAGAATTATATTTATAAATTGATGTTCCGTGCTATTTTCCTCATTAAAATATCACAAACCCTACATTAAAATTTGTATTCACTGAACACGTGACTGGGTGAACTCTGAAAGGGTTGACTTTGTTAGTTTGAAGGGAGTTTTTTTACCAAACTATGGGTAGTGCCAAGCTCAAAGGCTGCTCTAAATTCTTAATTCTAGAATTATGATATGTGTTCATCAGTATTATGGTCCAGTATTTTTGACCATTCCAACACAAATGAATATTCAGAAAAATTTCTTAAATATTCATTTAATCCTATTCTAATAAATTACGACCTGTATTACTGTTTACACACTAATTTTGCTTTGCATTTGACGACTCTTTCTAGCCCTCTGGCATAAATTGCCTCTGCTATGTTTTGTTTCACGTAATTCAAAAATAAAGTAATTTTATAATGCAGTTCATGATTTTGATTCTTTATTTTGATAAGTGAAGATTTTTATTGAAAGATTACATTACATTTAATTTTTTCTCATCGCCGTAACAAGTCTACCTGTCATTGATCTATTTTTTACACTGTGCGCCCCAATGAACCATTGAACCTTATGTTTATCGTAATATGATTGATAAGGTCTGTACCAATCATTAAACAAGTTATCATCATCACTGTATGATATAAAACTATCTTCTTCAACTCTCATCATCAAAAAAGTTGTAGTGGACGTAGTTAAGGAGACAGGCTTACCACACCATTGATCCCGGTTCGATTCTCAATGTGACCATTACAGTTTCTCCCCTATGCCTCCCCCGTGGTTTGAAAGTCACGTTAAGCTGGTGGTTCAATGGACCTAAAAACAAAAATAGGCTTTTGTAAGAAATCGAAAGAAACCGTGTTCTAATTTGACATCTCTGCACATTAAAAGGTATATGAAATTAAATTCACCATACTCTGTACAGTATATATTACTTAAAAACAATCAATCATTTACACTTCAAACTTCCATTGGAAAAATGAAAATAATACTAACTCTTAAGAACTAGGCCTGTAATAAATTCTATGAAAACATATTTTATCAACCGCAGCAAACAAACGCTAAATTTAAACTGACGAGGGCATAAGCCAAATGTTTCAAAGCATGCGATTAATTGGGAATCCTAGAAATATGCTGGTTGAGGATCACAGACAACAAAGAAGTAATTGTGTTTATTTCTACTGAACATGTTGGTTTTGAATACTTCAGTATCATTTTGTCAATGTTAATTTAATACTTCGAATCCCTTTTTATTAAACAAACAATTATTTCGGATACAGTTTCAGTATCTGCAAAACAGCCATGGAATATTTTCCTTTAATTCACTACCATTTCATAAATATTCTATTACTCTAAAAACTGTTCCCCAATCATTTTTACGTCCACTGTACTTCTTCTCATCAACTAGGATATCGCTGGCCTTATCTTATCGCTTTCCAAGAACTTACACAAGGAGAGCGTATTTGGTGGTAAGTCAATCATTGGATTTACCAGTTTGTGATCAACTTTAGTAGTCACCTAACCTAACCGTATTTGCGATAAAAAATTAGTGGTAATGAAGTAACGGAAAAGGTCCCAGCTATGTTATAGTAATGGCTTGTTTCTATATGTAGCTTCGTTCAGGCACGTCTTAGACCCTTTTTCATAGCTTCCCGTTTCCACCCTAAATTACATCTTTCCAATGATATGTAACAGGATAGAGGGGTATATTTGAAAATTTAAATTCATCCCTTTTCCCCTTGAAAAATGGATGAAAAATGTTCAAAGATAAGAAAAAGGTAAAAATGTTTTTCGATGAGTCTGGTGGAGATTTAAATCGACATCTCAATCCGTATATATTCTGCAGAGGTGTATCTGGAATTATTTTCCACTCCGTATTTTAGTTTTTTTATTTTAACAACATATGGCTGTTTAGGAAGTATCAAAAAAGCAAACCGTAATAAATGAAACAACAAGAAATAATGATAACAACAAATACAAATTACAATTTTATCAATATTATTGCCACAGTAATAAGTTGCGTGACAAAGTTACAGATTGACAAAACACAAAAGTTCAGAGTTCAGATCATTCCACTACAAACACGATAAGCATGCGGCCTGCAGCGTTAACGACCATAAAACAGGAGTTTATGTTTTGTAGTAAATAAAGAACTTATCTATATACGCACAAAATATAAACAATCAACCTATTGTTCTAAATTCTATATTTAAAAGGAAATTAATATTTTCAAATTGAAATAACCACGTTTTGACACAAAGTAATTTTTTTTATATCTGTTGGTAACTGTTTATGCTATTTCGGTCCATTATATTGAAATGACTTCCTAAAATGTGTTTTTCCTAACATAGGGACTTAAATACTTATATTTTGAGCACTTCTTGTGTTACATGCAAAAACATCTTTCTCTACATTTTAAATAGTAACATAAAACATTCTAAACACTTTGAATATCAATACTCTGTATGATGTACTGTATTTGCAGTAAAATATGTTGTTGTGCTGGGACAGCAGCCCAACTCGCTTCACGACGTACGGTCGAGCAAGTTTAACATTTGTTACAATATCACATTCACAATAATGCATCTGGAAATATAGAAATATCATAACAGCTTATATAAACGATTAATAGTAATTTTGTATATTGCTGTATCATTATTATGCTTTCAGGTGAGTTGTAAATAACTTTTTTTAGGTAAAACATATATACATATTTTTTTAATGTCTTACAGCGTGTATGCAGTTAAATAATGTTACATATTTAAAAAAAAAAATAGTTTAAATATTGCTGATATTCAAAATTTCAATTTAATGATAGTTAATTACTTAGTAATCATTATCATTTTTGTACCCAGTGATGTGTATTTGAATATTGTATTGTTTTATTCCTAATAATTGTTGTCTTTTCAGGTTAAAATGTAATTTTAATAGTAGTCTCAGTCCTTCCGAGTCATATATATATAATTTTTTGTGCATGTTGAATGTTATTTTAAATTAATAGTGTTTTTCAGGTACCATATATTTATGATTAGTTAATGTAATCTTATTTCAGTCTGATTTGATTATTAATTTTATTGTGTTTTCACAATTTTCGTTGATATAGTGACCTTGAAATCGCCTAATTGGCTATATTAATTTAACCCTGTTAATATTTGTTTAATATTTAGTAGAAGTTAATTTTGTTGTACTCCATTCTAGGATCTAGGTTAAAATGTAGATAATTATTAAAGTATATAAGTTTATTAGTTTAAGAACGTAGTTTTATAACATGTTTGTGTAGATGTAATTTAGTTTTTAGCACTTGAAAAAGGTTTGGGTTTTACCAAATCGAAACGTCGTGATTGTTACTTTTCACGTAATGATGGCAAATGTCCAACTACCTTTGTCTCCCTCATCTGATACTCCATCATTAACAAATTTCAAAAACAAAGATTTGTATTGATGTATGTCGTCAGTGTACCTTCCAACTGAGTGTATACATATGTTGTCATACAAAATATGATGAAACATGTTTAATAAGACCTAAGGTTATGACATCCGAGTGAAAGTTCATCCTCTCCCAATGTCAATCCGGTTAGAGATTTTACGGCAAGCCCGATACGGACGGTTAAGCTACTTAGGTCGCTTGTTTAACCTTGGAATGTACGGTTACAAGGGAAATGCTACGGTTAGCGGAATCCTTGTTTGTGGGTGTGGGTTTCCTGGAAGAGGGGCTGAAGCCAGTTTATGTGGCCCGTCTTTTTGCCTTACTATATTTGTTGTAGCTAAGCAATGTTTACTTACCGATTTGAGGTTTAAATACCAAGGAAGTACACGAAAGGAAAGTAAGTTTCTAATTCTCATTAGTTATTAAAATTACAATTTACCCATATATTCCCTGATCAGTAAAAAAAGTGATAAAAACTTCACATTCAAGTTGGTGACATATTCACATGTACTTTTTTAATAAATGCCAAAATAAACCATTAACTAAACTGCAGCTATGCAATGTGAAATTAGGTATATGGTTTTAAGGTAATCTCAATTACTGTTACTGTCTGAAAAACAGTTCATAATCAATCAACAACAAAAATTCACACTAATAGATCCTCTCATGGGCCTGTGAGAGAGGAACGAGTTCATACAACAACATTGAATATAACACAAAGTAAAATTAAGTTAAACTACGGAGAATATATCGATAAATTATATGAAAAACACAAGACAGATTAGATAAACTTCAATTTAAGACAACAACAGCAATAATAATAGTAATAAGGAAGAAAAAACTTGAAACATATTTAATGTCAGGGAGTACAGAGATTTATTAGAAAACAATAATAATATATAAAAAAGATAAGAAAACCCCAATCTTGACCCAAGATCTAGATATGCGTAAAAAATAAGAAAGGTACAATTCTTCATGGAGGAAATAGGTCATTTATTGCATGGGGTACATATCATGTAATGTTTAGTGCTTTGGAGTGTATGTTGTTACAAACCATGTAAGACACATTTAAAAGTAATTTTAGATAGTGAGAAAAAAATCTTTCGACGGATATTCATTTACATCAATAACGTTCCAAATCATCAAACTATATATTCAAAATTATAATTTGTTATCTCCTTAAAAGTCTAGGTCTAAGGCGAGAAACAGAGAATAAAGGAACAAAGGTCCCATTCAATAGTGCGCTTAATGTGTGTGGAGAAGTTATTTCTCCAGCACCTAATCAGCCCCTCCCATATCCTCTAGGATAAACATAGTAAATATTTACTACACATGAATAAAGATGTAAATTTCTTGTAATCTAATTATAACTGCCACTGAGGCGTTCGCTGTCTCTCTACACGTTCAGTAGCGATTGGTCTCCCACCAACCCATACACGTTCAGTGGTGGAGGCCCTCCACTAACCTATACACGTTCAGTGGTGAAGGCCCTCTTACCAACCCATTCGCGTTCAGTGGTAAAGGCTTTCCCACCAAACCATACACGTTCAGTGGTGAAGGCCCTCATACACGTTTAGTAGTGAAGGCCCTCCCACCAACCCATACACGTTCAGTGGTGAAGGTCCTCCCACCAACTCATACACGTTCAGTGGTGATGGCCCTCCCACCAACCCATTCACGTTCAGTGGTGAAGACCTCCCACCAACCCATACACGTTCAGTGGTGAAGGCCCTCCTACCAACCCATACTTGTTCAGTGCTGAAGGCCCTCCCACCAACCCATACACGTTCAGTGGTGAAGGACCTCCCACCAACCCATACACGTTCAGTGGTGAAGGCCCTCCCACCAACCCATAGACATTAAGTGGTGAAGGCCCCCCACCAAACCATGCACGTTCAGTAGTGAAGGCCCTCCCACCAACCAATACACGTTCAGTAGTGAAGGCCCTCCCACCAATCCATTCACGTTACATGGTGAAGGCCCTTCCCCCAACCCATACACATTCAGTGGTGAAGGCCCTCCCACCAACTCATACACGTTCAGTGGTGATGGCCCTCCCACCAACCCATTCACGTTCAGTGGTGAAGGCCCTCCCACCAACCCATACACGTTCAGTGGTGAAGGCCCTCCCATCAACCCATACACGTTCAGTGGTGAAGGCCCTTCCACCAACCTATACACGTTCAGTGGTGAAGGACCTCCCACCAACCCATTCACGTTCAGTGGTGAAGACCCTCCCACCGACCCTTACACGTTCAATAGTGAAGGCCCTCTCACCAACCTATACACGTTCAGAGTTAAAGGCCCTCCCACCGACCCTTACACGTTCAGTGGTGAAGACCCTCCCACCGACCCTTACACGTTCAATAGTGAAGGCCCTCTCACCAACCTATACACGTTTAGTAGTGAAGGCACTCCCACCAACCCATACACGTTCAGTGGTGAAGACCCTCCCACCGACCCTTACACGTTCAATAGTGAAGGCCCTCTCACCAACCTATACACGTTCAGTGGTAAAGGCCCTCCAGTAACCTGTACACGTTCAGTGTTGAAGGCCCTCCCACCAACCCATACACGTTCAGTGATGAAGGCCCTCCCACCAACCCATTCTCGTGCAGTGGTGACGGCCCTCTTACCAACCCATACACGTTCAGTGGTGATGACAATCTCCCCACCCAAACACAAATGGTAGTGTTAATGTAGACTTATTCATCGTAATTTTATTGAGCGCTTGTTTAGTTTATTAAACCCAATAGTGTCTAGTGTCTGATACTGAAACTGTACCCTCTATAATTTGTGTAGGAAGATTAGTCGTTATTCAAACCAGTGTTGTGAGCAATTGACGATGGTACATGTGTTACGTGAGGTTCATAACGATCTACCTCCTTTGAATAGTTAATTGATCCTTTGCTTTTGGATAAGGAATATTACACATTTATATAACTGATTAAATAAATACAAAGGTGCATGTAACTAACTACACATTTCTTGGAACAAAATATAATATTCTTTTTATCATCAATATACATACATACATACATATATATTTATATATATGTATATTGATGATAAAAAAAAATACCTTAGACTACAATTTATAGCATTAGACAAATAAATTATAGTCTAAGATAACCAAGCTTTTTTTTATATTACCATTTCCTGTTTTTTTAGTTTTGACCAATCTTAAAATAATAATATTATTACATTGACCATGAGCTATGTTATTGTTAAACTATTATAAAACTTCAACTTTAATTAAACTCCCAATTTGCAAAAGGAAGACATCTCAATTCTGTATTCTATATCAATGATTATAATAAAAGAATCATCTCATAAATTTTATTTTAAAATCCCTTTCATTAAAAAGTCTTTATAATTATAGTTCAATGCAAAACAAACCTCACCTCAGAGAGATTTATTCAAACGACAATGAGTAGTAAAATATTCATCTGCATTACACGTAAAATATAACGAAATGCCAAATATTATTTGTAATAAACGTCGGAGATTTATATATAAAAGACAAAATGCTTGAACAAGCAACCTTACATGTAGTGAACAAAGAAACATCCTCTTAGGGCGTTATAGCACAGCTGGATCTTGTTTACAGAAAAGTAGCCAAGGTTTATTTTTGTTAAACACCAGGAATTTTATATGTCAAAGACAGTATCTTCCATCCATCTATATTTTTAAACGCTTACTGTTTATTAAAAAATTGAAAGTACTTTTCTACTAAACTCTGATCTCCATAGCTACAACGCCAGGCTTAAAAACAATACTGAACAATCGAACTGATATTATTCTAAAACATTGAAAAGTTTTCACTGTAATTCTATGAAATTGTATAATAAGCTGCCAGTTTTTTTTAAAAACTCTACAATTGTCAACTTTTAAGAAAAAAATTAAAAGAGTATTTAATAAATGAATGTTTTTATAACCTTGACGAATACTTTGATTACAAATTTGATTCATAAAGTATTCCATCTACATCGTTCCCAACCTTTCTTACTTTTGTAGCCTATTATTTTCTTAGGATTAATAATTTATATAATTACTAAGTTGTTTTAGGTAATAATTTAAGAATTATCTGAATTAGAATTAAGTCATTTCAAGTTGAAGACTGTATTTTTCTGTACTGATAACATTTCTATTGTTTGATCAATGATTTAATAATTAATTAAATTATTTTAGGTATTAATTTTAGAATAGTTTGGATTAAATTAAGTTAACTTTATTTTAAGTTGAAAAGTGTACATTTATTTATAGTGATTATGTTTCTACTATTCATATTAATTAGGCCTGATCTCTGTAAAATTATAAAGTATTGTCTAGAAAGTTTTTATTATAGCTTGTTAGGTTTTGATTTATAATTTTTTTAGTCTAGTATGTGTTGTGTACCTTACATTTATATGATATAATTATCAAATGTTTTGTTGTGTAAATATGAATGAAGAATTTTGATTATAAATAATACTATTTTCACATATAAAATAAGATCTCTACTAGTAATTAATTGTAATAGTAGTAATTGATCGGCTTGAGAGTGTCCAGAGGCGTTTTGTCAGGATTGTTGGCGTGAGTCTTGGATACATCTATGGTGAGATTCCTGTTGAATTTCTGGAGCGTCAGCTTGGTCTTCAGCCCTTGCAGGTCAGGCGCTGGATTGCTGACTTGTTATTCTTCAAGAAAATTATTAATTCATCTCTTGATTCTCCTGATCTTCTGGGGAGTGTCAACTTGAGATGTCCTCGCATTTCCGGTAGACGCTTTCAGATCTTTGAGGCCAATTACCACTCCACTAACTATGGTTTCTACAGCCCAATTTCAAGATTTCATCGGTTGGCCAACAGATTGCCTGACTACATGGATGTCTTCGGTATGTCGGATGCTGTGTTCAAGAGGGAATTGGCCAAACACTTTGCAGGCTTTCAAGCATAGGACATATTACTGATTTTTCTTCTTACATTTATTGTCATTGATAGTATTTATTATTGTTGTTAGCCTTACTCTTCTTTTCTAGAGCTTTTATGTCGAGTATTTATTTAACTAATTTTGTTTTATATACATATAGTTTATTGCTGTATTATATGTTGTATGCTGGTATTTGATTGATGTAAGTTTGCTTGTTCTCCAGTTTGTCTATTAATGTTTATAGTAAATATGTAATACTCTAAATATTGTAGTGTGTATTTTGTTTCAATTACATCTATTGTTTAGTATTTATTTGTTGTCTATTTTGTTATATAGTAATATAATTGTTAGTGTTTATTTTTGTTATTATAGTTATTTCATATATATGCATATGCTGCTGATTGGTTGACTTACATCTGTTGTTATCTTGGTGTTCTTGTTGGTACATGTATTTCATATTGCTAGTTTGATCTATAAGTATTGTATATATTTTTCTGTAAAAATGGTGTAACCGTATATGACAAATAAAATAAAATAAAAATAAAATTGTTTTTAAAGTATTGACAAGTTTTAAAATCATGATATAAAACATTCTTTAAGTTGCACAATTTAAGTTGTTTATTTTTTAATGGCAATTGGTATATAATTTTTCTATCTTAGGTTTGTAAATATTATCCATTGTTTTGTATTATATTTGTATAGGCTTCTCATGTTGTATGTTTATTAGATTATAATTAATATACGTATATTACCTATAATTTGTAGTCCTAAGTTATTTTGACGATGCCTATGCAATCAAGTGTATATTATGTATTATATTGTATTATTCTGGGAATAAATGATTTTGAATTTAAATATGCTTGAACAAGCAGATTTACATTTCCAGTGAACCAAGAGTTATCCAGCTAGATCTTGTTTAGAAGATCAGGCAACCTTTCTATACGCAGTAAACTACGTGAGAGCTTATTAGTGTGTTATAACACATCTAGATCTCGTTTAGAATATCAGGCAACATTTATATGTGCAGTAAACTACGAGAGAGCTTATTAGTGTGTTAATAACTCAGCTAGATCTCGTTTAGAATATCAGGCAACATTTCCATATGCAGTAAACTACGAAAGAGCTTATTAGTGTGTTATAACCCACCTAGATCTCGTTTAGAAGATCAGGCAACCTTTCCATATGCAGTAAAGTACGAGAGAGCTTATTAGTGTGTTATAACCCAGCTAAATCTCGTTTAGAAGATCAGGCAACCTTTCCATATGCAGTAAACTACGAGAAAGCTTATTAGTGTGTTATAACCCACCTAGATCTCGTTTAGAAGATCAGGCAACCTTTCCATATGCAGTTAACTACGAGAAAGCTTATTAGTGTGTTATAACCCACCTAGATCTCGTTTAGAAGATCAGGCAACCTTTCCATATGCAGTAAACTACGAGAAAGCTTATTAGTGTGTTATAACCCACCTAGATCTCGTTTAGAAGATCAGGCAACCTTTCCATATGCAGTAAAGTACGAGAGAGCTTATTAGTGTGTTATAACCCAGCTAAATCTCGTTTAGAAGATCAGGCAACCTTTCCATATGCAGTAAACTACGAGAAAGCTTATTAGTGTGTTATAACCCACCTAGATCTCGTTTAGAAGATCAGGCAACCTTTCTATATGCAGTAAACTACGAGAAAGCTTATTAGTGTGTTATAACCCACCTAGATCTCGTTTAGAAGATCAGGCAACCTTTCCATATGCAGTAAAGTACGAGAGAGCTTATTAGTGTGTTATAACCCAGCTAAATCTCGTTTAGAAGATCAGGCAACCTTTCCATATGCAGTAAACTACGAGAAAGCTTATTAGTGTGTTATAACCCACCTAGATCTCGTTTAGAAGATCAGGCAACCTTTCTATATGCAGTAAACTACGAGAAAGCTTATTAGTGTGTTATAACCCACCTAGATCTCGTTTAGAAGATCAGGCAACCTTTCCATATGCAGTAAAGTACGAGAGAGCTTATTAGTGTGTTATAACCCAGCTAAATCTCGTTTAGAAGATCAGGCAACCTTTCCATATGCAGTAAAGTACGAGAGAGCTTATTAGTGTGTTATAACCCACCTAGATCTCGTTTAGAAGATCAGGCAACCTTTCCATATGCAGTAAACTACGAGAGAGCTTATTAGTGTGTTATAACCCACCTAGATCTCGTTTAGAAGATCAGGCAACCTTTCCATATGCAGTAAAGTACGAGAGAGCTTATTAGTGTGTTATAACCCACCTAGATCTTGTTTAGAAGATAGTAGCGGAGATTATTTTTGATAATCATAAGGGAATGTAGTTTATCAGAGATAAAATGCTTGAACAGGCAAAATTTCTATATGCAGTCTACTACGAGATATCCTATTAATGCAATGTAACCCAGGTACATCTAGTTTACAGGATAGCATTGGGGGTGAATTTTATTACTAAATATAAGTGATGTGTTATGTTATAGATAACATTCTAGAAAATGTAACAATTCCATATTCTGTAAACTACGAGAAACCTTGTTAGTACTTTTTAACCCAGCTAAATTCTGTTTACAGATTGAAATGAGGGGTTATTTTTGTAAAATGTTTTTGATGTGTTATGTTAATGACTAAATGCTGGAACAGGCAGCTTTTTCACGAGCTTTAAACGTCGAGATACCTTTTTAAAGCTTTATAGCTCACCTAGATCTTGTTTATAGATTTTAGCATTGGCGTTATTTTTGTTTGAAAACGGGGATATTGTATATCAGGGAAAAACTGATTAAACAGGCAGCATTTCCATATGCAGTTAACAACTAGATATATAGTTAATGTTTTATAACCCAAGTAGATCTTTTTTTTTACATCGGGGATGTTATATATAATGCTTAACGGGTAGTATTTCCATATGCAGCTAACAACTAGATATACAGTTAATGTTTTATAACCCAAGTAGATCTTTTTTTTTGTTTTTTTTTTTTTTGTTTTTTGTTTTTTTTTGTTACATTGGGGATGTTATATATAATGCTTAACGGGTAGTCTTTCTATATGCAGTTAACAACAGATAGCTGTTTAGCATTTTATAACCCAATATATCTTGTTTAGAGGATAGTAGCAAGAGTGTTCTTTTTCATAAACAACGGGGATCATAAAATAAAATGGTAGGAGAGGAAGAATTTTTATACTCAGTCAACCACGAAGATACCTTGATAGTTCTTTATAACTAATAATAAGGAAATGACTGAATGATTTATATGTAATCAGCTATTAAAATATATTTAATGACAAAAGAAACAATATTATTAGACTTACAAAAAAAAAAAAAAAGTAATTACAAAAAGATTATGTATAGTGATAAGATTAATATTTCTTATTAGTGACGAGTAATAATGTTTTATCAGAACGCCACTAGAACTAACCGATCTTCCTAACTGTTACTAGCCAAATATTCATAGAGTGGGTAATACAATATTTATGTCCCTAATAAAACATCAAGAGGTCATGGGTATTATAAAACCGTTACAAAATAAAAGATCATTTGGTTATGATTGCTTGTCAGTCGATCTTCTTAAACATTATTGCTCCTTCAATTTACATCCACTAGCTCATATAATTTTCAACTTTTTTTTTAATTTTGTATTTTACTCTAAACTGAAAGATAGTCTTATCTTTCCGATTTTAAAAAAGGGGAGGAAGAGTTAGTAAAAAATTACAGACCAATTACATTGCTATCAGTACTGCCTAGATTAATTGATGTCAATGAAATTGATAGAGAAGTCAGTTATTAAACATTTTAAACAAGCGTGAGTTATAAATAAGCACCAATTTGGATTTACAAAAGAAAAAATTAAAGTGGGATTTTTTATTTTATGAAGGGGCTTAAAATACTATAAACGATACTATAAACACAACTGGAACATTCATAGATTTCAAAATCTATTTATCTTGTCGACCACCAAATATTACTTGGAAAATTAAATATATCAGGGGCAATTCGTTAAAATTGTTTTAATCCTTCTTAGCAAAACGTCCATAGTGAATGCGAGTAAAAAGTTGTCTCCGTGACTTTGGATTGGTGGAAAAAGGAGTTCTGAATGCACCTTCAGCAACTCAATTCATTATATCCATAATTAATTGATTGATTAAACTTGCCTCTCTCGGGAAACATCAATGTTTATATTATGAATTTTTTTATTACGTAATGTATTTGTTCATGAAAATTGAAAAATATTGTAAAATAGAAGTGGTGAAAATGTTACCACTGAAATATTACCGCAACAATCGAAGCATTCATTACTTATGGCTTTCTTAAACTTTAAAAAGTTAAAAAAAAATACTGTACTTAAGAAGTATTACAAGTTTCTTGATTTTAATACTTGATTAAAACAATAATATACCAATAGCTATTGAATATAATAACTAATCAATGAAAGAATTTTTATCTAAATATAAAAACCGGCTATTTGCAGTGCAATATGAAAATTTTTTTAATATACTAAAGTCTTACCCTATTTAAAAAAATACTCATATTTAATATAATAAGGCAAAACAATTTACAAATAAATGGGAGAAATAATAGTATGGGTAGATTAAAGTTTGTTCATTTTTTTGTAGTTTTTAAGAGAATGCTGGTTACGTTGTTAAGTGTATATTGTTTATCTAATAATAAACAACAATGCTTTAGGCTATAATTGTAACTCTGCAAACTGCCGATGCTTGGGAAATATGCAAGCTGCAGTGAGCTGCCCAATATTGTCTGTTAATTTGTAAGCAGACTATGTTTTCTTGTATTGTTGTGTTCACGAAGAAAAAAAAAAAAAAGAAAAAAAACCCGATGTCGTATTCTTATGGCCGCAGAATTCTCTAAAATGCCAGTTTTATAGAGAGTACAACTAATGTACATTTTTATAAATCAGCAGTAAGAATTGCTACGTATATTCTTGAGGATTTGCGGTGACTAAGGGAGGCACTGACAAGGTACTGGCCCTGTCTAAATGACGGGGCAAACTGTATAAATGACTACACTACACACTACTCGACTACACACTAACTCGACACACATCCAGCAAACTATATGATAATTCCTATGTTTCTTTCCTATGTGTATAATATTTTCAAACTGGGATTGCGGCTGGACGCCAGGTAAGTTCACTCACACACATGCAGTGGTGAAGGCCCTCCCACCAACCCATACACGTTCAGTAGTGAAGGCCCTTCCACCAACCCATACACGTTCAATGGTGGAGGCCCTCCACTAACCCATACACGTTCAGTGGTAAAGGCCCTCCCACCAACCCAAACACGTTCAGTGGAGAAGGCCCTCTCACCAACCCATACACGTTCAATGGTGAAGGCCCTCCCACTAACCCATACACGTTTAGTAGTGAAGGCTCTTCCACCAACCCATACACGTTCAATAGTGGAGGCCCTCCACTAACCCATACACGTTCAGTGGTAAAGGCCCTCCCACCAACCCAAACACGTTCAGTGGAGAAGGCCCTCTCACCAACCCATACACGTTCAGTGGTGAAGGCCCTCCCACTAACCCATACACGTTTAGTAGTGAAGGCTCTTCCACCAACCCATACACGTTCAATAGTGGAGGCACTCCACTAACCCATACACATTCAGTAGTGAAAGCCCTCCAACCAACCCATTCACGTTCAGTGGTGAAGGCACTCCCTCCAACCCATACACGTTCAGTGGTGAAGACCCCCCCCACCGACCCATACACGTTCAGTATTGAAGGCCCTCCCACCAACCCATTCGCGTTCAGTGGTGAAGGCCCTCCTACCAACCCATACACGTTCAGTGGTGAAGGCCCTCCCACCAACCCATACACGTTCAGTGGTGAAGGCCCTCCTACCAACCCATACACGTTCAGTGGTGAAGGCCCTCCCACCAACCCATACACGTTCAGTGGTGAAGGCCCTCCCACCAACCCATACACGTTCAGTGGTGAAGGCCCTCCCACCAACCCATACACGTTCAGTGGTGAAGGCCCTCCTACCAACCCATTCACGTTCAGTGGTAAAGGCCCTCCCACCAACCCATTCTCGTGCAGTGGTGACGGCCCTCTTACCAACACATACACGTTCAGTGGTAATGACAATCTCCCCACCCAAACACAAATGTTAGTGTTAATGTAGACTTATTCATCGTAATTTTATTGAGCGCTTGTTTAGTTTATTAAACCCAATAGTGTCTAGTGTCTGATACTGAAACTGTACCCTCTATAATTTGTGTAGGAAGATTAGTCGTTATTCAAACCAGTGTTGTGAGCAATTGACGATGGTACATGTGTTAAGTGAGGTTCATAACGATCTACCTCCTTTGAATAGTTAAAAGATCTTTTGCTTTTGGATAAGGAATATTACACATTTATATAACTGATTAAATAAATACAAAGGTGCATATAACTAACTACACATTTCTTGGAACAAAATATAATATTCTTTTTATCATCAATATACATACATACATATATACACACACACACACACACACACATATATATATATATATATATATATATATATATATATATATATATATATATATATTGGTGATAAAAAATATATCTTAGACTAAAATTTATAGCATTAGACAAATAAATTATAGTCTAAGATAACCAAGCTTTTTTTACATAACCATTTCCTGTTTTTTAGTTTCGACCATCCTTAAAATAATAATAATATACATTTACATACATACATATATATGTATATATATATATTGGTGATAAAAAATATATCTTAGACTACAATTTATAGCATTAGACAAATAAATTATAGTCTAAGATAACCAAGCTTTTTTTATATAACCATTTCCTGTTTTTTTTAGTTTCGACCAACCTTAAAATAATAATAATATACATTTACATACATACATATATATGTATATATATATATATTGGTGATAAAAAATATATCTTAGACTACAATTTATAGCATTAGACAAATAAATTATAGTCTAAGATAACCAAGCTTTTTTTTATATTACCATTTCCTGTTTTTTTAGTTTCGACCAATCTTAAAATAATAATATTATTACATTGACCATGAGCTATGTTATCGTTAAACTATTATAAAACTTCAACTTTAATTAAACTCCCAATTTGCAAAAGGAAGACATTTCAATTCTGTATTCTATATCAATGATTATAATAAAAGAATCATCTCATAAATTTTATTTTAAAATCCCTTTCACTAAAAAGTCTTTATAATTATAGTTCAATGCAAAACCAACCTCACCTCAGAGAGATTTATTCAAACGACAATGAGTAGTAAAATATTCATCTGCATTACACGTAAAATATAACGAAATGCCAAATATTATTTGTAATAAACGTCGGAGATTTATATATAAAAGACAAAATGCTTGAACAAGCAACCTTACATGTAGTGAACAAAGAAACATCCTCTTAGGGCGTTATAGCACAGCTGGATCTTGTTTACAGAAAAGTTGCCAAGGTTTATTTTTGTTAAACACCAGGAATTTTATATGTCAGAGACAGTATCTTCCATCCATCCAGTATTTTTAAACGCTTACTGTTTATTAAGAAATTGAAAGTACTTTTCTACTAAACTCTGATCTCCATAGCTACAACGCCAGGCTTAAAAACAATACTGAACAATCGAACTGATATTATTCTAAAACACTGAAAAGTTTTCACTGTAATTCTATCAAATTGTATAATAAGCTGCCAGTTTTTTTAAAAAACTCTACAATTGTCATCTTTTAAGAAAAAATTAAAAGAGTTTTTAATAAATGAATGATATTATAACCTTGACGAATACTTTGATTACAAATTTGATTCTTAAAGTATTCCATCTACATCGTTCCCAACCTTTCTTACTTTTGTAGCCTATTATTTGCTTAGGATTAATAATTTATATAATTACTAAGTTGTTTTAGGTAATAATTTAAGAATTATTTGGATTAGAATTAAGTCATTTAAAGTTAAAGACTGTATTTTTCTGTACTGATAACATTTCTATTGTTTGATCAATGATTTAATAATTGATTAAATTATTTTAGGTAGTAATTTTAGAATAGTTTGGATTAAATTAAGTTAACTGTATTTTAAGTTGAAAAGTGTAAATTTATTTAAAGTGATTATGTTTCTACTATTCATATTAATTAGGCCTGATCTCTATAAAATTATAAAGTATTGTCTACAAAGTTTTTATTATAGCTTGTTAGGTTTTGGTTTATAATTTTAGTCTAGTATGTGTTGTATACCTTAGATTTGTATGATATAATTATTAAATGTTTTGTTGTGTAAATATGAATGAAGAATTTTGATTATAAATAATACTATTTTCACATATAAAATAAGATCTCTACTAGTAATTAATTGTTTTTAAAGTATTGACAAGTTTTAAAATCATGATATGAAACCTTCTTTAAGTTGCACAATTTAAGTTGTTTATTTTTTAATGGTAATTGGTGTATAATTTTTCTATCTTAGGTTTGTTAAATATTATCCTTTTTTTGTATTATATTTGTATAGGCTTGTCATGTTGTATGTTTATTAGATTATGTTTATTATACGTACATTACCTATAATTTGTAGTCCTAAGTTATTTTGACGATGCCTATGAAATCAAGTGTATACTATGCATTATATTGTATTATTCTGGGAATAAATGATTTTGAATTTAAATATGCTTGAACAAGCAACCTTACATTTCCAGTGAACCAAGAATTATCCAGCTAGATCTTGTTTAGAAGATCAGGCAACCTTTCTATATGCAGTAAACTACGAGAGAGGTTATTAGTGTGTTATAACTCAGCTAGATCTCGTTTAGAATATCAGGCAACATTTACATATGCAGTAAACTACAAGAGAGCTTATTAGTGTGTTATAACTCAGCTAGATCTCGTTTAGAATATCAGGCAACATTTACATATGCAGTAAACTACAAGAGAGCTTATTAGTGTGTTATAACTCAGCTAGGTCTCGTTTAGAATATCAGGCAACATTTACATATGCAGTAAACTACAAGATAGCTTATTAGTGTGTTATAACTCAGCTAGATCTCGTTTAGAATATCAGGCAACATTTACATATGGAGTAAACTACAAGAGAGCTTATTAGTGTGTTATAACTCAGCTAGATCTCGTTTAGAATATCAGGCAACATTTACATATGCAGTAAACTACAAGAGAGCTTATTAGTGTGTTATAACTCAGCTAGATCTCGTTTAGAATATCAGGCAACATTTACATATGCAGTAAACTACAAGAGAGCTTATTAGTGTGTTATAACTCAGCTAGATCTCGTTTAGAATATCAGGCAACATTTACATATGCAGTAAACTACAAGAGAGTTTATTAGTGTGTTATAACTCAGCTAGATCTCGTTTAGAATATCAGGCAACATTTACATATGCAGTAAACTACAAGAGAGCTTATTAGTGTGTTATAACTCAGCTAGATCTCGTTTAGAATATCAGGCAACATTTACATATGCAGTAAACTACGAGAGAGGTTATTAGTGTGTTATAACCCAGCTAGATCTCGTTTAGAATATCAGGCAACATTTACATATGCAGTAAACTACAAGAGAGCTTATTAGTGTGTTATAACTCAGCTAGATCTCGTTTAGAATATCAGGCAACATTTACATATGCAGTAAACTACAAGAGAGCTTATTAGTGTGTTATAACTCAGCTAGATCTCGTTTAGAATATCAGGCAACATTTACATATGCAGTAAACTACAAGAGAGCTTATTAGTGTGTTATAACTCAGCTAGATCTCGTTTAGAATATCAGGCAACATTTACATATGCAGTAAACTACAAGAGAGCTTATTAGTGTGTTATAACCCAGCTAGATCTCGTTTAGAATATCAGGCAACATTTCCATATGCAGTAAACTACGAGAGAGCTTATTAGTGTGTTATAACTCAGCTAGATCTCGTTTAGAATATCAGGCAACATTTACATATGCAGTAAAGTACGAGAGAGCTTATTAGTGTGTTATAACTCAGCTAGATCTCGTTTAGAATATCAGGCAACATTTACATATGCAGTAAACTACAAGAGAGCTTATTAGTGTGTTATAACTCAGATAGATCTCGTTTAGAATATCAGGCAACATTTACATATGCAGTAAACTACGAGAGAGCTTATTAGTGTGTTATAACTCAGCTAGATCTCGTTTACAATATCAGGCAACATTAACATATGCAGTAAAGTACGAGAGAGCTTATTAGTGTGTTATATATAACCCACCTAGATCTCATTTAGAAGATAGTAGCGGAGATTATTTTTGTTAATCATAAGGGAATGTAGTTTATCAGAGATAAAAATGCTTGAACAGGCAAGATTTCCATATGCATTCTACTACGATATATCCTATTAATGCAATGTAACCCAGCTACATCTAGTTTACAGGATAGCATTGGGGGTGAATTTTATTTCTAAATATAAGTGATGTGTTATGTTATAGATAACATTCTAGAAAATGTAACAATTCCATATTCTGTAAACTACGAGAAACCTTGTTAGTGCTTTTTAACCCAGCTAAATTCTGTTTACAGATTGAAATGAGGGGTTATTTTTGTAAAATGTTTTTGATGTGTTATGTTAATGACTAAATGCTGGAACAGGCAGCTTTTTCACGAGCTTTAAACGTCGAGATACCTTTTTAAAGCTTTATAGCTCACCTAGATCTTGTTTACAGATTTTAGCATTGGCGTTATTTTTGTTTGAAAACGGGGATATTGTATATCAGGGAAAACTGATTAAACAGGCAGCCTTTCCATATGCAGTTAACAACTAGATATACAGTTAATGTTTTATAACCCAAGTAGATCTTTTTTTTTACATCGGGTATGTTATATATAATGCTTAACGGGTAGTATTTCCATATGCAGTTAACAACTAGATATACAGTTAATGTTTTATAACCCAAGTAGATATTTTTTTTGTTTTTTGGTTTTTTTTTTTTTTTTTTTTTTTTTACATTGGGGATGTATAATGCTTAACGGGTAGTCTTTCCATATGCAGTTAACAACGAGATAGCTGTTTAGCATTTTATAACCCAATATATCTTGTTTAGAGGATAGTAGCAAGAGTGTTCTTTTTCATAAACAACGGGGATCATAAAATAAAATGGTAGGAGAGGAAGAATTTTCATACTCAGTCAACCACAAAGATACCTTGATAGTTCTTTATAACTAATAATCAGGAAATGACTGAATGATTTATATTTAATCAGCTATTAAAATAGATTTAATGACAAAAGAAACAATATTATAAGACTTACAAAAAAAAAAAAAAAAAAAAAAAAAAATTACTAAAAGATTACTAAAAGATTATGTATAGTGATAAGATTAATATTTCTTATTAGTGACGAGTAATAATGTTTTATCAGAGTGCCACTAGAACTAACCGATCTTCCTAACTGTTACTAGCCAAATATTCATAGAGTGGGTAATACAATATTTATGTCCCTAATAAAACATCAAGAGGTCATGGGTATTATAAAACCGTTACAAAATAAAAGATCATTTGGTTATGATTGCTTGTCAGTCGATCTTCTTAAACATTATTGCTCCTTCAATTTACATCCACTAGCTCATATAATGTTCAACTTTTTTTTAAATTTTGTAATTTACTGTAAACTGAAAGATAGTCTTATCTTTCCGAATTTAAAAAAGGGGTATTTTTTTAATACTAACAGAATTTAAAATGTCTGTTAGTAAAATATTACAGACCAATTACATTGCTATCAGTACTGCCTAGATTAATTGATAAGTCAATGAAATTGATAGAAAAGTCAGTTATTAAACATTTTAAACAAGCGTAAGTTATAAATAAGCACCAATTTGGATTTACAAAAGAAAAAATAAAAGTGGGATTTTTCATTTCATGAAGGGGCTTAAAATACTATAAACGATACTAAAAACACAACTGGAACATTCATAGATTTCAAAATTTATTGATCTTGTCGACCACCAAATATTACTTGGAAAATTAAATATATCAGGGGCAATTCGTTAAAATTGTTTTAATCCTTCTTAGCAAAACGTCCATAGTGTGCGAGTAAAACGTTGTCTCCGTGACTTTGGATTGGTGGAAAAAGGAGTTCTGAATGCACTTTCAGCAACTCAATTCATTATATCCATAATTAATTGATGGATTAAACTTGCCTCTCTCGGGAAACATCAATGTTTGTATTATGAATTTTTTATTACGTAATGTATTTGTTCATGAAAATTGAAAAATATTGTACAATAGAAGTGGTGAAAATGTTACCACTGAAATATTACCGCAACAATCGAAGCATTACTTATGACTTTCTTAAACTTTAAAAAGTTAAAAAACAATTCTGTACTTAAGAAGTATTACAAGTTTCTTGATTTTAAAACTTGAATAAAACAATAATATACCAATAGCTATCGAATATAATAACTAATCAATGAAACAATGTTTTTGTAAATAAATCCGGCTATTTGCAGTGCAAAATGTATATTTTTTTATAAATATATTATAGTAAGTCTCACCCTATTAAAAAAGTACTCATAATTAATATAATAAGGCAAAAATAATTAACAAATAAATGAGAGAAATAATTGTATGGGTAGATTTAAGTTTGTTTATTTTATTTTTGTATTTTTTAAAGAAAATTCTGTTTACGTTGTTAAGTGTATATTGGTTATGTGATAATAAACAACAATTGTTTAGGCTATAATTGTAACTCTGCAAACTGCCGATGCTTGAGAAATATGCAAGCTGTATTGAGGTTCCCAAGATTGTCTGTTAATTTGAAAGCAGACTGTGTTTTCTTGTATTTTTGTGTTCACACAGAAAAAAAGAAAGAAAAAAAACAGTTGTCGCTTTCTTATAGCCGCAGGATACTCTAAAATAGCAGTTTTATAAAGAGTACAACTATTGTACATCTTTATAAATCAGCAGTAATAATTGCTACGTCTATTCTTGAGGATTTACGGTGACTAAGGGAGGCACTGACAAGGTACTGGCCCTGTCTAAATGACGAGGCAAACTGTATAAATGACTACACTACACACTACTCGACTACACACTAACTCGACACACATCCAGCACACTATATGATGATTCCTATGTTTCTTTCCTCTGTGTATACTATAATCAAACTGGGAGTGCGGCTGGACGCCAGGTAAGTTCACTCACACACACACAGTGGATTAGGACCGACCCGACCCATCCGGGACCGGCCACACTTCCGTATTTTTTTTATTTAGACATTTTATATTGAAATGGTTATTAGATATAAAATCTACTCAAAATTACAAGAAAAATGATACAAAAATATATTATTTAATTTAGTTTATCTCATGAACATTGTTCACAGTAATTTATAAATCATGCTATATTTTTCAATGCTGTAACTATAATTCACTTAAGATTTACTTAAGCAAATTACAGATTGTTTGGTATCGTTTCCTTATAATTTTGAGTACATTTCATATATATTAACCATTTTGGGATAAAATGGTAAAGGTAAAAAAATCTGATTGATTGGAAATGTCAACTAAGTGACTAATCGAGCAGAAGTGCGGTCCCGGGAGGGTCAGGTCGGACCTAATCCTCTGCGTGTGTGCGAGTGAACTTACATGGGCGTCCAGCCGCACTCCCAGTTTGAAAATAGTATAGTGCGCAACAATTTTGAGCTAGCGCTTGAAAAGGTGCATAGTAATTAATTTCTACCAAAATATTTGTAAATTTTACTTTTTTTAATTAATGGAATATACTATTTTCTTATTTATTCATCCATAAAAATATATTATCATAATAAGTAAGGTTGCTTTGAACTAATAATCAACTAAATGCCAAAACATTTCTTCTCGTTAACAAAAGCTATCTTGATCCCATAGTACAATCTTTATTCATAATTTTATCATAATAGTTACATGATTCGTATTTGTAAACAAATGTCGTAAATGTAAACAACTAATACCACTAAATATGTATGAGCGGGAAGTGAAATATCACACATACCACTGCAGTGTGTGTATGTATGTGTGTGAAAGACATAGTGTAATGTATTTCAGCTCTTTCACCATAAATTACAGCTCCTACAAAAAATTAGCTTTCGTTTTTCGTGCTACTCTTGATGTATAAAAGAGATTTAAGTGTCCATTACTTATAAGGTATATACATTTAAAATAAATAATACCTAATATTTATTAAAGATGAGGTAAGAGAAGTGCTGGCTTAAGTAATTGTACATTTCATACATTATATACCAAGCAATAATGAAAATGTACCTCTAAAAAGGAAATGTAATATTTTATTTCTTTATAAATGAATCTTCATAAATTCCCTACTTAAACTATCATATAACATTTAATTCAATCATTAATGGTACATTACAGGCTACCCATAGTGGAGATATATGAATAATGTTTTAGCCTAGGTTAATATTGTGTCTTCATGAAAATATTTAATGGAATATTTTGTATTATAAACCCTTGTATCTATTAAGTGTATATACATTATATGCAACAATTAGGGGGGTCGGATGTCTACTTCGATTTCAAAGGTATCTTGAATTAAAATATTTATATAGTATTTTTATCCTAATCTCCAGGTATTTCGGCAAATCCTTTTCAATGTAACTTAACAACTTAACGTCAAAAAAACAGTCAAACATATCTAATGGACCATCGGAAACATAAAATTAGTTAGCAGCAAAATCATTAAGTCTTATTATCTAGCTCATGAAAAAGAATAACTCACTGATGTCGATGATGTAGTTAGTTACTGTTTTTCAGATTTTCATAGAAAATGGGAAGACAGATATGGGACCGTTCCTAAATTACGTAACGCCTAACCCCTTTACCATCAGGGTATACCTCGTAATCGATAATACGTGAAATGTGCCATTTCTAGTAAAGTTATGAGAATGTTGGCTTACAAAGGAGCATAACTCGTAATCGATAACACGTGAAATGTGCCATTTCTAGTAACGTTATGAGAACGTTGGCTTACAAAGGAGCATACCTCGTAATCGATAACACGTAAAATGTGCCATTTCTAGTAAAGTTATGAGAATGTTGGCTTACAAAGGAGCATACCTCGTAATCGGTAACACGTGAATTGTGCCATTTTTAGTAAAGTTATGAGAATGATAGGTTACAAAGGAGCATACCTCGTAATCGATAACACGTGAAATGTGCCATTTTTAGTAAAGTTATGAGAATGATAGGTTACAAAGGAGCATACCTCGTAATCGATAACACGTGAAATGTGCCATTTTTAGTAAAGTTATGAGAATTATAGGTTACAAAGGAGCATACCTCGTAATCGATAACACGTGAAATGTGCCTTTTTTAGTAAAGTTATAAGGATGTTGGCTTACAAAGGAGCATACCTCGTAATCGATAACACGTGAATTGTGCCATTTCTAGTAAAGTTATAAGGATGTTGGCTTACAAAGGAGCCTGCCTCGTAATCAATAACAAATGATAAGTTTTTCCTATTTCGATAGTCTCATTTTGTTGTATGTCATTAGATTTGACAGTGAATGCTCTAAATATTTATTTATAAATATTTTAGTTGAGTATTATTATTGATTTGCTTTCGTTTCTAGGTCTTATGTCTTATATCATGTTCATATTACTTATGCTGTCTTGTGACGTAAAAAATTCAAACGTTTAAGAGGAGAAGTTTAATAGATAAAAAACGTAATAATAATATGGCTTTGGATAGTAAGTTTTTAAACACATTCACAACCAAAGATATTTATAGCTTGTTTGATTTATACATTATTTTAATAGTTACATTATTTGCGTTATAAAAATGTAGCTCTAAAAAAAGGAACATTTATGAAACTCTTGTAGTTGAAAAAAACTTTCTTAAGGAATATATTTTTACAAATAATTAAAATTATAGTTATGAATTATTTTCTATCATTTTGTTCCCTTGTCACAGTTAGTTATGCATTTTAATTATTATTAATATATTTATATTTAATAAACACACTGTGTTTTGTGATTCCTTTTTGAGTCCCTATTGTTTGGTTTTATTTTAATTGATATCCCTAACACTTGAACTTTCCTATACTTATACTGTAATAAATGTATGGTGTATGCCAGTTGCCTGTTTGTAATTAGTACATGTAAGTTATTTTAAACTGTTGATTTACATTCAGGTTATGATCTGACACTTCTTTAAAAAATAAAACATTTACACTGAATCGTGCCTTAAAAGATCATATTATTCTAGCCAGATTATCTCTTACAATTGTGACATTTTAATATTGTGTTAAGAGGATTTGCTTTGTGAAATATAGAGCTAGGGAAGTTGTGTGTTCAAAGCTGTCAAACTCACGCCTTGTCAAAGGAAAGCTTACCTTTCCTGCCACGAAAACCCTCCATCATTGCTCGTTTAGAAAACGGTGAATTCAGATCGCATTTGACAGCTGACACTTCTATCTGTCTGGTGTGTTATTTCAAGAATGTTAAGAACACTAAATTACACTAAATGTGTTTCTATTTTCTTGCTTAATTCTTTTTGTATCTTAACATTCTTTAATGTGACATGTCACAACGTTTTAAAGAGGAATCTCAGTAAATATGGAATAAGGGTCGCATCCGAGTTACGTGTTTTTTAACTAGTCATAGGAAATTTTCGGCAGGTTGCTTACAAGAAAATTAAAAAAAAAAAAAATTAAAAGTATTTTAAAACAATAAACTATGTAGATGTTAGTTTTCCTCCTAAACATGAATATAAGATCAATTTAACCTTTTTTATTTAACAAAAAACGTAAGGTTAGCTTATGTTATGTTGGGATATGTTAGGTTAAGTTATGATAGGTTAGGTTAGGTTCATTAGTTAGGTTATGTTACATTAGGTAAGCGATATGTATTCATAGTCATCCTACACGAACCTAACCTAACTTAACCCACTTTTATAAAGAATGTCTTTGTTATTATTAGCTTTTTTTGAAGAATTTAATATCATATTCATGTTAAAGAGAAACAACTACGTATATAAATTTAATTTAATATACATCGTATGTTGTGTGAAAATATATTGGTTGTTTAAAATCTGTATTGCAGCGGAAAGGTTTATATGAAATCATGTTTGTTAAAATATTCATCATACACGGGTGGGATTCCTATCCTCAATATTTACCGGGCTGTCTTGTGATGAAACACTTACAGTGAAACATTAGTTAGCCGTTTAGATGTTAAAGAAAAACGTATTAGTGTTGTTATTCCATATTATCCTTCTGAAACTATATCGACTCTAAATAGAATACTTATTTATAATACGTGAAGCCGTTTTTTGTCAGCGCAACTCCTCCCTTAGTTCTTGACAAATTTAAACGGTTGAGGTGTCAACAGATTTGCCTCTGTTCGTAGCTGTGCAATAAGGTCTTAATTATTCAATATTTTTACCCTGAATGGTGAGGGAAGCCCTAAAAGTACGTTTTTCAGCCATAAGAAGAACATGGAGAGAGATTTAAATAAACCAAACTGAACAGCTGTTTAGATGTAAATAGTTATTTTCAAAACGTTTTAACAGTTGTTGGAATGTAAACAATGTTGTTTGGATTGTAAAATTGTTTTTACATAATATAGTAATATTGTTGTTACACAATATTACTATTGTGAGGAGGTTAGATATTTCATAATGATAAACCAGGGAAGGATGTAAGCGTGGTTTTATTCAAATTCGATTGCAGGACTCCACTATACTGGAATTAAAGCTTTCAATTGTAATCTAATGCAATTTTAGTTATTTAACTAGTCTTAAGCTGGTAAACAAAAACAAATTAAATAAACACGTTTGAAATAGGCTAAGTAATATTTTTGGGTGTTAATACTAATGAATTGCTAGAAACGCAAGTATTGTGAGCGAGATACTGTACGTTCACGTAATTGCTAGAAACGCAAGTAGTGTGAGCGAGATACTGTACGTTCACGTAATTGCTAGAAACTCAAGTAGTGTGAGTGAGATACTGTACGTTCACGTAATTGCTAGAAACGCAAGTAGTGTGAGCGAGATACTGTACGTTCACGTAATTGCTAGAAACTCAAGTAGTGTGAGCGAGATACTTTACGTTCACGTAATTGCTAGAAACGCAAGTAGTGTGAGCGAGATACTGTACGTTCACGTAATTGCTAGAAACGCAAGTAGTGTGAGCGAGATACTGTACGTTCACGTAATTGCTAGAAACTCAAGTAGTGTGAGTGAGATACTGTACGTTCACGTAATTGCTAGAAACGCAAGTAGTGTGAGCGAGATACTGTACGTTCACGTAATTGCTAGAAACGCAAGTAGTGTGAGCGAGATACTGTACGTTCACGTAATTGCTAGAAACGCAAGTAGTGTGAGCGAGATACTGTACGTTCACGTAATTGCTATAAACGCAAGTAGTGTGAGCGAGATACTTTACGTTCACGTAATTGCTAGAAACGCAAGTAGTGTGAGCGAGATACTGTACGTTCACGTAATTGCTAGAAACGCAAGTAGTGTGAGCGAAATACTGTACGTTCACGTAATTGCTAGAAACGCAAGTAGTGTGAGCGAGATACTTTACGTTCACGTAATTGCTAGAAACGCAAGTAGTGTGGGCGAGATACTTTACGTTCACGTAATTGCTAGAAACGCAAGTAGTGTGAGCGAGATACTGTACGTTCACGTAATTGCTAGAAACGCAAGTAGTGTGAGCGAGATACTTTACGTTCACGTAATTGCTAGAAACGCAAGTAGTGTGAGCGAGATACTTTACGTTCACGTAATTGCTAGAATCGCAAGTAGTGTGAGCGAGATACTGTACGTTCACGTAATTGCTAGAAACGCAAGTAGTGTGAGCGAGATACTGTACGTTCACGTAATTGCTAGAAACGCAAGTAGTGTGAGCGAGATACTGTACGTTCACGTAATTGATAGAAACGCAAGTAGTGTGAGCGAGATACTTTACGTTCACGTAATTGCTAGAAACGCAAGTAGTGTGAGCGAGATACTGTACGTTCACGTAATTGCTAGAAACGCAAGTAGTGTGAGCGAGATACTGTATGTTCACGTAATTGCTAGAAACGCAAGTAGTGTGAGCGAGATACTGTACGTTCACGTAATTGCTAGAAACGCAAGTAGTGTGAGCGAGATACTGTACGTTCACGTAATTGCTAGAAACGCAAGTAGTGTGAGCGAGATACTGTACGTTCACGTAATTGCTAGAAACGCAAGTAGTGTGAGCGAGATACTGTACGTTCACGTAATATTGTGATTTTAGTAGGTTATACAGTTAACCTACTATTTTTTATAGTGAAAATTCATAGCCCGAGGCCAGATGCAGAGGTGTAACGAGCGCAGCTAGTGAAGGATTTGGTACGCGAAGCGTGCATGGGTGTCCCCTAGTATAAAATAATAATGTATATCGAATATTTTAAATATAAAATCCATTATCAAACAACATGTAAAATGTATCATGTTTTGGAAAAAAAAAATATTTTCATTGGTATATGAGATGATGACGTTTTCATTTTCTAAAAGCTAGCTGTGATAAGCTTAGATATAAAAAGGATTCTTATTATTAGCTGTCAAAAAAGCTAGAAGCGAAAATTAAGATTAGTTAATAAATGCTTTATGGACTCCTAAGAAAAAATGTTTACCTTTTTTATTTATTTAATAATTTACCGATCATCATGAATGTGAATGTAAAAAGTTTAGATTAGTTAGTTTAGTCATTGTTACTAAAAATCTAAAGTCTAATATTGTTTAGAAAGGGCCATTAAACAATAGCCTCATAACCAGAACAGTCAATAAAGCTTTAAATTAGGTGGAATCCTAACCAACTCGTATTGGTCTAATTTTCGGAAAACCCATAAATCTGTTAGTAAATTCTCTTCCCTGCGAAACACCATAATCCTGAAAACCTTATTCCATGGACACCTAAGGCCCTTCTAGTCGTCAGCCTGGAAATGTCTAGAATTTAGCTCTAGGTTTTAGAAAAATTGTTATTCAACAAATTAAACAAATTAATACACCTTATAGAGCAGTAAAAATATTTGCATAAACTATTAACTAAATTTAACAGCAATTCGAATCTAAAATAGTACAAAAACATTCCAAACACAAGTGTTGTTGACCCACCCTACCGCCCATACACGCACAGTGATGTTGACCCACCCTACCGCCCATACACGCACAGTGATGTTGACCCACCCTACCGCCCATACACGCACAGTGATGTTGACCCACCCTACCGCCCATACACGCACAGTGATGTTGACCCACCCGCCCACCCATAATATACGTACAGTGTTGTTGACCCACCCTACCGCCCATACACGCACAGTGATGTTGACCCACCCGCCCACCCATAATATACGTACAGTGTTGTTGACCCACCCTACCGCCCATACACGCACAGTGATGTTGACCCACCCTACCGCCCATACACGCACAGTGATGTTGACCCACCCGCCCACCCATAATATACGTACAGTGTTGTTGACCCACCCTACCGCCCATACACGCACAGTGATGTTGACCCACCCTACCGCCCATACACGCACAGTGATGTTGACCCACCCGCCCACCCATAATATACGTACAGTGTTGTTGACCCACCCTACCGCCCATACACGCACAGTGATGTTGACCCACCCTACCGCCCATACACGCACAGTGAA